>APKU01000052.1:0-271565 GCA_000472125.2 Hirsutella thompsonii MTCC6686
GGGCCGCGCGCAGATGCTCCACGAGGGCGCGGCGGCGCTCGATCGGCAGGAGCGCGACGTGGCGCGGGCGACAGAGGCCCTCCGGCGGGAGCGGCAGAAGCTCGCGCGCGAGGCCGACGCCGCGGCCCGCAGGCTCAAGGAGGTCGGCAACGTGCAGAATTGGGCCGAGGTGCTGGAGCGCGGGTTCCTCGTGCTCGAGGAGACTGTGCGGCTGGCTAACAGCAACGGCGGCGGTGGGAGGGGTGGCGGTCGTGGTGGTGCTTATGATGATGAAGACGATAATGATGACGGCGATGGGGCAAGTGGGAGTTGTAGTTGTAGCGAGTGCGGAAGGGGATCCCTGGACGATGAGGATGGCATGGATCTGGATTCAGACGTGGACCGCGATGGGGATGGCGGTTTGGAGACGTTTGAGAATGGCCATGTCGGCGTGGATATGGGTGTGCCGAGGGACTCATGGTCGGATGCGAGTCGGAGTCTGCTAGAACCAGATCCGAGCACGAGTTCTGGCCAGGCAAAGGGATCCGAGACGGCGTCCCTCTCGACAGCCTCGATCAGAGAACCCGATCCGAAGCAGCCAGGCGGCTCGTGAGGCATGAGCGACGAAGGGTTGTTTGCGATTCAATACTTGCAGTGTACCAGTCACGACCGGAATGAGATATGCCAGCGCAGTAGGATTCACTTTTGAAAGATATCATACAAGTCTCCAATGCACCCAGATTGCAATACATCTTGACAGTTGCTTCCCGCTTGCTTTGTGATCGTTTCCTAATTCAAGGCTTCTCTTATACGCATACTCAACGCGACGGCTCGATTACAAGAGTCCAGGGAGAACAACGTAGCGCTTCTTCTTGTACTTGTCGCCAAACTCCTTGCGGTAAGCGCTCTCCTTGCCGCGAGCCCAGGCGTACATCTGGGCGCCGCCAATCGCGATGAACAAAGCAACCGCCCAGTCACGGCTGGCGATGATGACGCCAACCCACGACAGGATCTCGTACATGTAGTTGGGGCAGGTGACGAGAGAGAACCCCCAGCCGGCAGGAATCTTACGCTCCGTACCGCCAGCCGATCGCAGGGATGAAAGGTAAAGATGAACCATGGCGTTGCCGGTCTCTCCAAAGAGGTAGATGAGGGCACCAACGGCGTCGACGAGCGGCATGTCTGCCTTGGCAGCCAGCGAACGCGGGCTGTAGAGAGAATACGCTGCAACAACGCCAGCCATTGCCCAGTAGAAGAAGCTGTTCTTGACAATGTTGAAGAGGGGCATCGTGTTTGCCGAGAACTTGTGGACAAAGAGCGTCTCGAGCTCGCGCTTGACGAAGTGGGCCATGACCATGGCGAAGCTGAGCCACTGCGTCGGCGACATGGGCCCGTCGCCCCCGGCGTAGATGTACGGCCTGGCGGCGACAAAGGCGGCGTGTATGAGTAGCGGACCCAAGTACTCGACGAGGAAGACGGTTCGCCAGGCGACTTGGGGCCCGAGGTCCTTGACGAGGACCTCGCCTGCTGAGGAGACACCCGGCTCGTCGGCAACGCGGGCCTTGCGGTTCTTGAGCGTCTTCTTCGTAGACGGATCGAAGAGGCCGACACGGTTGAAGTCGCCCATCTTGGCCTCGCGCGCTACAATGCGCTTGAGGTCCTCGACCGTGGCATCCGAGGGCAAGTCAATGGACGCGGGGAGCCGCTTGATGGGCTGCTTTGGAGCTATCCGGTCGTCAGGAGGTTGATCATTCAGATAGATGTTCAGCATGGAAAGACTTGGGGAATTACGTACAGCGATTGGACAGCTTGATGGTCGTCTTCGAAGCCATGATTGCGGTGGTGCCGGGTTGCGACTGGAGGATTTGCTCTAGTACAGTAAGGAAAGAAGAAGAGTGAGTGTCATGCCCAGCCGAGGCACTTGATGAAATGCTGTCGTCAAGCTTGCTCCTTCCCCGGCTGGTGTCTTTTTTGAGCTGCCTGCCGGAGTGGATTTCCCAGGTGGGGCAAGCTTGATTCGCTGCGCCGGCAGGTGCCCCTGGAAAGGTGTGGGTGCAGCAGACAAGTGGTGGGTGGAGACGGCAGATGGACCTGAAGGTCAGGTATTTTTCAGGTCTTCGCTACTCTTCGGCTGCTGAGTACAGGTGTCTAAGGTCACTACGCTAAGGCTAGGCTAGGTACTGAGTACCGCAGCTCGACTTCTCTCGACGCTTCGGTTGAATGCGAAGCAAGTTGGACATTCAACCTTCCAAGACAAGTCGAGATTCAACCTTTCTTTTCCACTTTTCAACTACATCTCTCATCCGTCAAGCCCTATCAGTCGTCTTCAAACAGAACAATAGGACCCATGAGTCGTATTTTTCTCAAGAGTGTGCCTTGTTACCAATAATCGTCTTGAGCTGGAGACTTGATTCTATTACCAGCAAGCTGACAACACCTCAAGATGCCTCTCAGATGTCGATGTGAGTTTATATCTGTCTTAATTGACTTGAACAACATATATCTGCATTCAAATGTCATCTTATGTCAACGAGCCTCTGTTTTAATACTATGTATGAAGGACAGGCTCCCCTTTGACTTCATACCTTAGCAATTGTCACTGCAGCTCTCGTCTCCCCATTGATTCCCTCAGCAAAAAGCGCCTCTCTCATCTCGACTATACCATCTCGCTTGCATGCCTTAAACCTGTAATTCCACCCACATCTCTCTCGGGTTGCCTCTCACGAGACTTCCTTCGCGTATTTCAAGACCCATGTCTACTCTTTCATGCACCACGCAATCGTGGCGTTCGCACACCGACCCCTCAACTCGATCCCATCTCCAGTTGTCGCTCGCCTTCATATCCATCCAGTTCATGTCCCTTTGGAAGCCTTCCGTGAAACGTGCGTTACTTTTCATTTCCTTCAACGCCTAAACAGCCCGCAAGCGAGACACGTGCTCGTGCGTGACCATTTGCTCGGGCGTTTCCCTTGGCCGTCTATCGTCAACAGCTGTAGGTATGTTCTACTGAACAGCCCGTCGTCGTCCTGATTACACGGTGCCCGCTTCCCACGTCACGTCGACAAACCACATCGCGCTGCCCTCCTTTCACGTCAACAACTCGAGCTCTCACACTTCCCCGACATGTCGCGCGTGAACCTCGCTTCATCGCTTCAGCATCGAATGAGCAGCTGTGCCAAATGATGCCAGCGTCTTCATCACCTGGTTTGCCCATAGTGCTGTCGTCGCCTAGTATGTTTGCAACCCTCGTTGCACACGCCACCCTTGCTGACCTTCAGTCCCTTCTTGCCTTCACCCCGAGTCTTAGGACAGAGTATGAATCCGCTCGCTACAGAATTCACTCCTTCGGTCACTCCCGAGCCCAAGGCTTCACGAGTCTCTGCTCGACCATCTCGTCAAGTGGCTATGAGAAAACGTGCAGTTGATCCGCTAGTACCCCGAATCTTCATTTTCGGTGCCAACAGAAAGATTTTAGGAAAACCAGCTTCTCGTCGAGCTCCTCGTTCTGCCAGTGGTCAGGGCCCTGCGGGCTCTCATGAGTCTGCAGCGGCCCAGAGTGCAGGCAAACCGGGTGAAGATGCCTCGACGACTCAGAGTAGGCAAGCAGCCTGTTCCAAACCTGCCCAGACCACGACAACATCGGTCAACGACAACGAATCTTGGGCCCCCGACCGGGAAGCCGCATATACGCACTCCAAACAGACATTAGATGACTCCTTCTCTCGTGATGAAGCTAGCCTCGGGTCGTGGGATCACCAGTCTTCGCTCATTGCTGGCTCGGACGCGTCCAGCTGCCAATTCTTCCCAGGAATCGCCGAGAGAGACTCGAGAGCCTCGTACGCACAAGACGTCCCGACACACAGAAACAACAACGTAGCACAATGGGCCCCTGCCGTGCATCCCTATTATTCCCGTGCCGAACACCATGATCATAGCCTTGCCGAAAGCCAGATGATCGAGATCCCAGCAGCTCGACATAAGCAACTATTACCGGCGACCGCATTCGCCTATACGATCACTGCACCAGTTCCAGTTGCAAGTGACCAGGCTCTAGGAGCTTCAGGGCAGCATCTACTCTGCCAACGAACATGGTCGCCTCATGCTCCGATAGAGGAGTCGCTTAGCGCTCCTATACCCCCTTCCCTACCTCAAGCTCAAGTCCCAGTCATGCCAGATCAGTCTTGGCCTCCGCTTCCAGCCCTTTCACCTGAAGAAACGCCTTCTTCGCGGACTCGAAAGGAGAGACAAAATGCCTTACGGGAGGCGTTACAGTCGAGAAGAGACAAGAAACCTCCATCGCGAGTAGAAGATACGCCTCGAGATACTCGACTACCTTCTAGTGCAGAGGGCAGTAAGCCAACGTCCAGCAAGTATGCAAGTGTTAAAACAGTCGTTGAAAATGAGGCAAAATGCGACAACGGGCACAATCCAACGCAGTCACGAGTGCAAATTCCTGCAGGCATGGCTATGCGAGCACCAGATCCGCGAGACGCCTTGCTTGCATCCCCTTGCGCCGATGATGTTTCGCAATTCGCATCCTTACCACTTCTGCCGAGGTCGCCAGCCCCAACACCGATGAAGATACCAACTTCAAATCCTGTCGTCTCCCCCAGTGAGTCAGTGCATCGCTCTCGTGGGTTTGCAGCAGAGACGTGGCGATCGGCTCAAGAGTACCATTCCCTGTCATCCACTCGAACTCAGCATGAGCCCGGACGGTTTGCTCAGAGCATTCCGGCCGACCCGACTAGGGGACGGACAAACAATCAACGAGCAGACTGCGTCTCAAACGATGTTACAGACGACGGCAGAAGGGCAGGCATCCAAGGCCCTGTCACGACGAGTGGAGATGACAACGAGAGACCAGCTTCATTCATTGCATCAGAGACACAAGAGCTTGCGAATGTGAGGGTTCGTTGGGGTTCCTCGATTCCTTCCACCCAGCAGCAAGTGAGCGGCGCACCTAGACCTGAGGCACAACCGTCACATGCTGTCGATCCAGGTTCCTGGTCGAATTCGAAGAGGTGGGTGAGCAAAGAGACCAAGGAGCGAACGGCCTTGACCAAGTTATTGAATAGCCTGCGTCACATGGGAGCAGACAAGTCACCCTGCATCCCGCAAAACATGACGGAACTGGCAGCTCTCAGGGCAGAGCTGGCTGAGGCGACGAGGAAGCGGCTGGCGCGCGCCATCAGTAGGCGGGTAGCAGAGCTAGAGTCAAGAAGGCGTCTCGCGCAAGAAGCGTCCGGCCAGGTCGGAGTCAAGGTGAATAGGCTCCTATGGGGAAGGCAGTTCAGCGACGGATTATCGCCCGTATTTGCATCGCTCAACTGCTTCAACGAGCGTTTCGGCGGGCAGGGTCAGAACGAAATCGCCTGGCCAACTACGGCCGAACTCAAGGAGGAGGGCGACAGGCGCGGCTCGGGAAATCGAAGATGTCTGCCACCGCCTCGCTCCAAGGCAATCCACTCGTGGCCTGCGGTACCAGGAAGGGAGGTTAGGCCTTGTTCAGGCGCCAGTGTTTGCTTTCAATCAGAACATTTCGTCCGAAGTGCAGCTTTCCTCATCGCCGCGTCGCCCCCGCTTCGATTCGGGACGCAAGAAATGCAGCCTTTGCTGAGCAGCTTTGCTGAAGCTGGGAATCCGAGCTCCGGACCCCACGAGTTCCCCGAGTCTTTGCGGACTATAGTCAGCGATGTCGTTCGCGATTTTGAGGAAGAGTGATACCCTTCGAACATAACAAGGAGATGGCATTGGTTCTTCGGTCTCATCACATTCCAATTTCACTGTTAGGAGTAAGAAAGAATTACGGAAAAGGGTCATTAGCAGCGGGATTCGTTGGATCCAGCCTGAACTCTTGTATCGGTGTCATACCAGCGAGTTCTATATTCGAGAAATCCCGGCGATATCCTGATATGCAGAGGGTCCATAGATCCGGTCGTCAGCCATGCAGCCGCGTTAGAGAACATCGGAATCGCAGCGGTTTGGAGTTGATGATCTCCAGCGTCAGGCCACCGGACGCAGAGGTATCTCAAGGGGACAAAATGTAACATTAATTATTCATGCAGTGTCGCATAAGAGCCCTCCAGCGCTGGAGACGTCGTAAGTGGAATTCCTTCTGAACCGAAGGCGCTTGCCTCGGATACTTGCCTTTGACCGAAGGTCGCTCTTGATGGATTTCTTCATCGGGCTCGCGAGGAGTTGTCACTCACGCCGAGTATGCTTAGTAATCAAATACCACATCATGCTGCACCTGATCGGAAAAGGGTTTTGCCGAGAAGCCCTGAGAGCGGTACGTACCCGAAGCTAGCGAAAGCCCCGGTGCCCACAACCACAATTTTCGTTCGCAAAACAGGCCCTGCTTCGTCTACGGTGTGAAGTTTCCATTCCTCTCACATACGGCCAATCCGATTGCACTGGTGATCCTCGACTTCATCAGGTAAGAGACCATATGAATTCCCCTCCTCGGGCAGCGGGACGGAGAAAGAATATCGATGGGCATCGAATGACGACGGAACTTGCGAACGATTTCTCGAATCTCGAATCAAAAAGAAGGATGCTGCTTCGAACCCTCGCCGTATCGTTCTCTCGGGACTCGATCACCATCGTTTCACCTGACTATTCCAACCGCGCGAGCCGTCGTCATCTCGAATATATGCCATCGAATCGTTCTTCTCCGTCTCCGGGTGTCCCCCATTCTCCTCGTCCTTGACGACGATTATTCCCCGTTCTATAACAAACCGAACCAAGAAAAAAAAGAGTGCTGACCGTTCTTCCGCCTCCCACAGAGCTCGCAATCATGGGTATCTCGCGCGACTCCCGCCACAAGCGCTCCGCCTCCGGCGCCAAGCGCGCATTCTACCGTTCGTCCACCCTTCGAAAGCCCGTATGATGACTTTTCTCTGTGAGGGAGTATATACGTTCTGACCTACTCTCCGCTCTCGTCAAATAGGGAAGAAGCGCGCTTTCGAAGCCGGTCGCCAGGGTGCCAACACCCGTATCGGCGCCAAGCGAATCCACACCGTCCGCACCCGCGGCGGCAACCACAAGTACCGCGCCCTGCGCCTCGACTCGGGCAACTTCGCCTGGGCCTCCGAGGGCTGCACCCGCAAGACCCGCGTCATCGTCGTCGCCTACCACCCGTCCAACAACGAGCTCGTCCGTACCAACACCCTGACCCGCAGCGCCGTCGTCCAGATCGACGCCGCCCCCTTCCGGCAGTGGTACGAGGCCCACTACGGCCAGCCCATCGGCCGCAGACGCCAGAAGGCTCAGGCCGCCAAGGAGGGCAAGGTTGAGGAGGAGGTCAAGAAGAGCAAGTCCGTCGAGAAGAAGCAGGCCGCCCGGTACGCCACCTCTGGCAAGGTCGACCCCGCTCTTGAGAAGCAGTTCGAGGCCGGTCGCGTCTACGCCATCATCTCCAGCCGGCCCGGTCAGTCTGGTCGTTGCGACGGCTACATTCTTGAGGGCGAGGAGCTCGCTTTCTACCAGCGCAAGCTGCACAAGTGAGCGGTGGCGGTTGGTCGGTGGATGTCGGCCCTTTCGGCTTGGTGTTTCACGGTTTTCTCGTAGTCTCGTCAGTTCAGGGCATCAAGAGCTTCTTCACATCGGAATGGGTCCTTAGGGAATGACAAAATAAAGATCCCGCAAAAGGGGACAATGTGATCATGGCGTTTTCTTTCTCTCGAAACCTCTTGGCGCAATTCACGTGATTGACTTATGATTGTATTATCGACGTGGCTTATGCCAGCAGCGAGTGACATCGCAGTATTCAACGACGTCATCTCAGATGGCTTTTGTAGGTACTGATGTAACCATTTCGTTTTCTGTCACTCGGCCGTGCTCGAGACAGCCGCGACATGATGAGAGTTCACTTTATTGAATGTTTGAGGTCTGCCTTCCCGCGGCAGAGACCAAGATATCTGAAGAAGAGCAGCCGTGTCAGGCCATTTTCACCACTCGCCTCATCAATCGCTACCAATGTTCGCCAGTCAGTGATAGCCTAGACACCAGAAACACGATGCGCCAGATGACCATTGTACAGCCGAGTTCTTATTTTGGCGCGACAGGGCCGATAAAAGACCAGGAGCACATGTTCCGAGAAGAACATGGCCTTGGAAGCCCTTATATGTAAGTTTGTACCTGAATGTTCCGATGGGAACGAACATATTCTCCGAAAGATGTTGTCGATAAAGGCCGTTACTGCTTTTACGCAAACTGACGTTTAAGGTCAGACCATTTGCGGTTGAGGGTCTCATGTTGAGCATTAATCTAATCACACAAACATGTCAGTAAACTTCCAGTGACCAAACGCACCTGCTTCGCCTTAACTTACCTCGGCATACCGCATTTTGGTCTGCACCAATTCTTCCTCTAGTTCTGAGAGTTCCTTCTCTAATTTTTGGTTCTCCTCGTGAACGTTTTGGTTCCGCTTCATCAAATCATCTCTCTCGAGCTTCCAGGACTCTTCAATTTTTTCAGGCTGCTGCTCAATGACGACTTTGAGCTCCCGGACTTGGCCTTTGAGGCTTTCGTTCTCGTCTTGTAACTCCTCGTTGCTGACCTTGGTGTGGACCAGCTCTGTAGCAAGGGCGGCTTGCTCGCGGTCGCACACCTCGACCCTTTCCTCTAGCTTTCGTACTTTGACAGCGTAATTCTGGTTCGCCACTCGGAGCTCTTGAAGCTCCATCTCTCGGTCGCGCTCAGCCTTGGTTTTCTCCTCCCATTCGACAGTGTAGGCCTTCAGGATTTCGGGCGTGATTTTGACTTCGCATGCGTCTCGAACGAATTGATCTGCTCTGTACACTTCCTTGTCCATGCTCGCGCTCGAGCTGCCAAAGAAGCCATTTTCTAGTATACTGCCTTGACTGGGATCTTTGTCAATATAGACATCGAAAAGCTTGTCCTTTAGGTATGTCGTGAGCTGTTGCATGTCTGAGATGCCTAACAGCGTGCCGGCGTTCTTTTGCATCAGCACGATACCAAATCGGAGAATGGCCGATAATCCTTCCGATAGAATCAAGTCATATATGCGCAGTACCAACTGCAGGGGAAATCGGTAGGCGAACAAGGTGAGGAACCACTGCGTGGCATACAGGTGTGGCGAGATGCCTCGCCGATGAAGATGACAGTAGAGTGCCGGCTCTACATCTTCCAGGAGTCGTTCGAATTGATAGAGGTGCATGTGCAGTCCGGGCATATCCTGGATAAAGAGATCGCGTAAATGATAGTGGTTCATCAGACGCACGAGAAGGCAAAATGCCTCTTGCTCAGGCATCTATAATGCACTTATTAGCACAGTACACACGATCTTGGGACAATAACGCTCACGTTGAACAGTAGGGGCATGATGAGAAAATTCATGCCCTGGGCGTAGCCGACTCCCTCGTCGTAGAGCGCATAAGCCTTGCAAACACCGAACAGACCCTCTTGAAGCCCAGCAGCGGCTGCATACTTGGAGTAGCTCGTACGTGCACCGAGATCGCGACGAATGGTCTTTTCCAGCTTCAAAAGCGCCGCGGCTTCTTCCTTGTCGCGCTTTCTGCGCTGTTCCTCGGCTGCCGCTTGAGCTTTGGCGAAGGCCTCGTTGTCTAGGTCCGCATTTGGAGAGACCATTCCAGGTGTGCCAGACTGCTCCGAATGTACAGAAGATGCCGAGGACGCGACCGCATCGCCGCCTCGAGTGCTCGTACTGCCGTTACTTATGGAGCTTGCAGCCGTGCTGTTGCTGTGGCGATCCTTTTGCTTCTCGTTGCCTCGGTTGGCGAGCTCTCGGTAAACGTCCTCCAGGCCGTCGCTCTTGCTTTGCGCCAACACTTGCCAGATGACGCCACGGATGGCATGCGGAATGCCGACTGCAATGGCCTTGTTGAGCTCTTCGGCGCTCGTTCGTGCTACGACAGCCGGGCCCTCGTAGACCACGGATTGCCAAAGATCCCAGTCAACCTGGGTGTCTGGCATTGCTGAAGGCCCGGCTTTGATGCCAGATACGGTGCCCGGAGCCAGATCACCATTCGGTATAGGTACTGGCGAAGGCGAGCCCGGTTGCTTCTCGCTTGCGGTATTCTCTTCGCTCGTATTCACCAAGCCCAAGGCATCGCCAAGCTTGTCGCCGTCTCCACCGACTGACACAATATTGGCTTCTCCTTGCATTCTCAAGGCTTTGAAGCGATCCTTGAGGCTTTCCCGATTAGTGCCATTCGTGCTTCCCTCCTTTTCCTCCTCAAGCCTACTCAGCATCATCTCCGGATTGCTAGTCAAAGTGGCAACTGAGCTCGCCGTGTTTCGCCGCGGAGTTTGTGCTTGACTCGATGGTTGATTGTCTCTCTCCTTGGAGGTATTGCGCGATAGCCATGAGAAGGGACTTGTAAGCTTTCGGGTTGGCGGCGGAGGATGAGCTGCCGGAGGGGGAGAGGAGATTGCCGCCATCGATTGCTCCGAGGGCCTTGTGGGAGGCTCTTGAGGCGGAGACCAGGGCATGGAGGGAAGTGCTCCTGTCAAGCTATTGAGGGATATCTTCTTGCTAGGCTGTTCCGTGTCGGCAGGGCTCGGCGGGTCTGCTGAAAGACAAATATTAACTCGAATGCACCAGTAATGACAAGGCTATGGCAGTCATACCTTGGCTTTTATTATTTGCAAGCTCGTCATGCAGACTGACATTGTCGAGGTTGGAGGCGTTGGAAATGCGGTTGGATTCGGGTGAGGAAGGACGGCGAGATTGATGTTTCGGCGAGGCCTGTGCTGGATTTGGAGATGTCGCGTTATCGCTTGAAACTATCTCTACGACTGCATCGCTTGCTGCTGTCTTTGCATCATGTGCTTCAACAACGGGTCGCTCTGTCTCGTCTGTAGCTTGGTCGTCGTCCTGATCGAATTCCTCGGGCGATATACTTTTCGAAATGGAGATGGGCTTCTTGGTTAAGGAACGGACGGAGACGGCATCGACGGCATCTTCGAACGAGTCCTGCTCCAGCGGCTAGCTTGTCAGCATGCTTGGTGCAGCCGATGTGAGGGACTGGCGACGCAGGCTGCGGTACGACGGCGGCGGCGTCCAGTCAAATGAGTGGATGAGCGAAAGGTTGCAGACGTACAGTTTCCTGATCGGTACCAGTCGCAGATGACGGTCTCTGATCATTGTTATCCTGGGCCACATGCGCCAGCGCAGCAACGTCGCTGCCCTGCTGCGGCATCACGACCTCCATCATGTTTCCCAATGGGAAGATTGGACTCGATATACAAGGCGGATGAGGGTGGGAGGTCGAGTAGTATACGGAAGTCGGAAGATTAGACAGCCATGAACGAGGGGCTCTCGTGGAGCCTGTATGAATGACAAGGCTCGATCGTTATGGATGGATGAATGTCGATACGTAGAGAGTTGAAGTTGAACAGTGGCGAAGGGATGCTTAGAAGAGAACGGGGGGACTGGAGGCTGACCGCGGGCCTTCTCAGTGGTGGTGCGTGTGGTGGTGGTAGACGGCGATCGGCGTGGAGGCGGGACAAGGGCAGATGGCGGGTCGCAGTTGCTGTTGCTGTGCTGGGCATTCGCGGCGAGGCTCAATCTGGACCCTGGCAGCAGACTCGGCGTCTTGAGGTCGATCGAGGTACGAAGGTAGTACGTATCAACTGAGGTGGACAGTCAGAGTTGGAACGCGCCGTAGGTAGGCTCGAAGAAAATGCCGTAACCCGCAGTAGGCTTGTCTGATGCCGCAGAGACTCGAGACGATTTATTATTATTTTACTCGGGACCTAATTACGAGGAGGGACTGATGGGACTGGACTTTTGTTTGCGACCCTCTTACCCGCCAGGAAAGGAACCACGAAACAACGGGCTGATGAGTGGGTGAGTGGGTACCTAGGGTACGGTACTTACTACCCGACATGTACTGTGCCAGCCGTACCAGCTGTATGTATCAGCACAGGTAGGACCCAACCGATAGGAGGTAAGGTACGGATACAGTGCAAGGAACCTCTCAAATCACTTACAGCATGGAGTCGATGGGCAATTGCGGTAACGCGTTGTTGGCTGCCCAGTAATAATAGCCCTGCGAAAGTGGAAGGCAATGGGCTGCACCTTCTGACACATCTTGCGTGGGGGGGACATGGGGGGCCTCTTCTAGGGAGGGGGAAGATGCCGGGTCTTCGATCTTTTTTTCCTTCCCTTATCAGAAGGCCCCCCTCAATGACATGTCCAATCGACGTTCATGTCGTCTACGCGCCAGAATGTGCATGCCTCTTCGATAACGAGCAGTCAACTGGCATTCTCTTCTCCTACCCTTTTGGCAACTAGCACGACGCTGGAGTCGAATAAGCAGTGGAGGCAGATGCACTCAATATTCTTTGACCGCCTACGTTTCGTTCGGCTCTCGAGGATGACAAGACTGCTGGCTTGCCTTGTTACCTACCTAGGTACACCTACAGTACTGGCTTGCCTTGCTGTTGATACCGTAAGTTACATACTACATACTGTACAAACGCCCAGGCATTGCGTCCTGTAATACGGTGTCCACTTGTTGCTCGAGCATCATCGCCCTGCATAATGGAGCGTCGTCTTTTTCTCACGGCTGTCATATGGATCTGCCCAGGGATCACCCCAGGTAGGCGAGGGCGACGGCAACGGCAACGGGGGGGAAATGCATGGCGCCTCGCTCGCTGGGGACGCGAAGCCACCAAGACCCAAGTCCAATCCGAGAGAAGGGGGCTCCTCAAGCGCCGGCGTCGTGTCCTGCATGAGACACCCCCTGAGCCGGTGGCCGCTCCGGTAAGGAGTTGGATCGTCTCGTCATGTCAGGGGCTCAAGGGGGCCGGCAAGACATGAAAAACCTCGGCCGATTGGACCACGAAGATGATGAAGTAAGTTGCAACACAGATTTTACTTCGTTCCTCTTCTAACGCCGAAGTCTCATCAACGACGACAGAGTGAGTGGCCTCACTCCCCCAATACACCCTTTCCCCCCCAGCCTCTTCTCTTTGCACGCACCTATCGGTACCTGGGTACTGTACATTACTGTCACGTACGTCTCGCCGCCACCCAACCACGGACCGGCTCGATCTCTTTCGCATCGATGTCCTCCATTTTGGTGGGTAAAGCGGCCTGCCAACCTGCCTGCCGTGCCCCATGCTTTTCACGTTGCTTCCTTCTCGCCGTGTCGCAGGAATGCATCTTAAGCGGCGGCCAAGGAGGACCGTCAAGCCGCTACGATTCAGACATCAGGCGACATCGCCTTGATGTTTTCTTTGCATTCCGCACCCTGACGAAGCAATGCGTCGGCTGCTTACCACCTTCATCGGCCTCGGCGGCCGGCCCCTTAATTATTGTCGAGCACTCTCGCAAGCTCCCTCTCGGCCTCGGTGCGCGTCAATGGCATAAGGTTACTTGAGTACTGCTCGCAA
Source organism: Hirsutella thompsonii MTCC6686 (assembly GCA_000472125.2). Lineage (NCBI taxonomy): Eukaryota > Fungi > Ascomycota > Sordariomycetes > Hypocreales > Ophiocordycipitaceae > Hirsutella > Hirsutella thompsonii. The sequence continues at coordinate 13,366 of APKU01000052.1, forward strand.
ACGCGCACTTATTCGCGTCGCGCGTCGTCCGGGAACAACACGTAGATACCTTACCAATCGATGCAGCTCCCCGAGACACTGTACGCGAACCACAAAGCCCTTTGTGCGCTTGCAAGACTCCTAGTACGCAAATAGAGACAAGCCTTTCCCCCGCAACCTTCAATGTCTTTGGATGCGGCGCTTGGCAAAGCATCTCCGCGAAAGCCTATATCACTGCCACGATATATGATAAAGTCTTCGCGATACCTGAACGCACTGGCCTACGCACGCTTACAGGGATATGTCTTTCCAACCTGTGTTGCCATTGTGTTTTGCAGGAGCATGACCTTCGCCTCGATCTATTCGAGTACTCGTCTATCTTGTCCGCGCGAGCGTTTCCTCTGCGTCTCCTGTATTGGTGAAAGACTCTTTGATGGGAGGGTTGGTACACTCCCCGAGTGGGGATATTTAGACGCAGAGCGTTGGCCAGCGAAGACCTTGTTGATCATGGGGCCAGGACTGGGCACCACACAGAGTCTCTTGCTTTTCGTCAATTCCTCAAATTATCGCATCAATTCATCGACGGAACCCACTTGGAGTTGGTTGTCCATTCTCGATATATGAGCACCCCTGGCCTCCAGGGTACGCTTTCTCCTGGCGGTGCGAAAAAGTGCGTGGCCCAAAGGCTTGATTGGGGTGGATCTCCAGTAGTCTCCTGATACTCTACAGGGAAGCATGAGCGCGAACGTCCGTTGATAAACTACCTAACGGCGGTTTGCGACGCCTCGACATATCCGCGACATAAAAAAATGTCTTCACCCGAGGCTCTTATCCCTTCCGCATGGCTGGTGAGCATGGCATTAAGGTGATCATGGCTTGTGTTCCTGGCGATATCACAATGGCTACTCAGTGGACGAGCAGTGAACAAACGAGTAGATTGATGACTTGCCCGAGCTGAAGTGAGAGGCGGCATTGGCGTAGATGTGATGGACAAACATGCATGTAGAATTTCGCATCAAACAGAAGGCAGTGACGAGGATTTGATCGATGCCAAGCCTGGCGTGTGACGACCATTCCGTGCGGACCTGAAAAGCCAGGCAGCCAGGCAAACAAAAACATAGTATTTCCAAATCACTCTGCTCTTTTTCATCCGAGGCGAAATTGTAACTTAATGGTCCAAATTCCGAAATCTGAGGCCGAACCGTGCCAACGTTGTTCCGTATGCGCCTCAACAGAAGATACATGAGTCGGTACACATGGCACACAGCTAAGGTACGACGTACCGTGGGCAGGATTACCTAAACGAGGCGTCGATGATGTGAGTGCTGCTGCAGTCAGAGCATGAGCACCCGCAGCACCGCCCGGGGAGCGCCAAGACGTGGTGCCTAGCAGAGCGCTAACAAAATCTCTGCGAGGTTACGCTGCACCTGCAGGTAGTTGCTGCTAGTGTTCCCTCCACAGGCACTTGCTCCACCGCAGCGCCTATTACGCAAAGCTCCACCCGAATACTGCCCGAACCTGCACCACTGCTCTCGACAATTCGACTTGCGAAGCACAAGCAACTTTCTTTCTCCTTCGTCACGCATCTCTTCTTCCCTTCGCCTCCCCACATACTCCTCACCCTGACTCGATCCCAACGCGTAGAATCATCTGCAAGGGATTTGCAAGGATATACTCCGCTGCATCGTCTCTTGCGCCGACTCTGACGCCTTCCGAAAAGCTCACCTCGAACGGCCTGCACCCGTTCGCGGACTGTTGCGTCCCAGCTTCCGCGGCGGGCTATCTTTTCCCTACATCCCATCGCACGTCCGACTCGAGAGGATTCTTTCGCCTCGACGAAAGAAAAACTAGACTCGCTGTCACCACGCTGGGCCGGCCTCCACCGACGCCACTGAGGCCTTACATTTTCTTTCGACCATCACGGGAAGAGAAGCCTACGACCCACACGCAACTCGACCCCTCTGCGCCCCTCTACGGTCGCTTCTTTCTAACGAAAAAATCGGTGCGAGTATTCAGACCGGGGAATTTTTCGTGGGTAATCGATCTTGACGAGCTGCGTTGTTGGCCCTGGCGGGTAGCCCGGCAGGAGTGGAGGGGGAGCTCGCATTCGTCCTTGCGGCGCGGCCGCTCCCGCATTCACCATGGGGAAGATCACCAAGACCATGCAGACGAGGCACAAGGAGACACTGGTGAGCTTCAAGAAGCCCCTTTTACCTCGGACTTCGGCGCTAACTGACGTCTCTTTGCCAGTCACCTTGGCTTCGAAGCTACATTCAGACCACGTCGACAACCTCTCTACCCCTCCTACCAAGACACCTCGCCACTTTCCCTTCAAGATGGCCGTTCGGACGGGGCGATCTGTATCATTGGATCCCTTTATTGAATCGCTTCGACAGCATTCTTGAGGAGTTCTGCAAGACGTACCAGCTTCGCGACGGTCCCCAATCGCGCGATTTCGGAGTCGATGTTTTATTGAACGAGGACAAGGATTCACTCTTCAGCAGCGAGAAACATTGGAGTGAGAAAGAGCTGGCAGATCTCGGTGTCCCCGCAGATGGCGACAGGATTCTAGTCGAGGCGATCTTGCGCTTCACGCGCATGCTGCTTGAGCATTGCGGTAACCGAAGCATATACGCGAGCAGCGCTCACTTGAATGACCTCCTCAATACCACATCCTTACCCGTCATTATTGTCACGTTGCAGGTTGGTTCCGAACTGGCTCAGAGATACCAAGCTTCTGTCAAGCGGATCGGGAGCTCGTCAAGACAGATCAGCGCTGCGTTACTTGCAAACCATTACAATATCGATCTCGACCGCGTCCAACAAATGGCCATGCCCTTCGTCAAAACGCCGATACTCAGCCTCTCTGATTTCCCAATTACCTCGACTCCCGCCTCTGTCAAGAACAAGGAGAAGTCGCAAATGAGCGGTAACAAGGGTGCAACTTCGACTCACGCAAATGATCTTGTCGCCATCGCAACTGCAGACGACAAGCGTTGGAAGGATTGGACCGACGTCAGAGTCTGCTACTTTCCCCGAGAGTCCCCATCTAGTCCCGAGGTTACGGCAGACGTTGGACGCTCGTCTCTGCCGTCGACCCCGACGCCATTGCGTCGTAGCTCGACCATGACGAACGCCCAACATACCCCGAGACCGAAAACCACGGCCATTGACGATTCATCTCCCATCGGCCCTCGGACTCCAGCTGTTCCGGATGAACATTCTTCTTTGGGGCAGAAATCATTTGAGATACCAAGTTCGACAATCGTTGCGACACCGATTCACGAGCTCTCCAACCGCTGTCCAGATGAAATGCCTACCTCGGCCAAATACGAGCTATTTCATCGCCTTCGCATCTCCAAGGCTCTCCACGAGTCAGCACAGGCTCGCCAGCAGATCTTGGCGATCCGGCTATTAGCGGTTACCAATCTGGCATACATTCACACCGAGTCGAATTTCGTGGAAAGAGTTCTTCGCCAAGATATTGACGAGACGCGAAGGTATCAACTGGTCTATCAACTGGCCGAGCTCATTCACCCACCAGCAGACGGAAAAGCCAACGTGCCACTCTGGCTTCAGTCTATTGCCCTGGCTCTGTTGGAGGCTGTTTCAGGATTCCATGCGAGGTGTCAAGACGTCTTATCCGCCCTTAATGCGAATGTCAATCATGGCATCTTGCTGTACGTCATCAGGAAGGCGGTTGCAGGCATGGCAGCTGATAGCGCTGCCGATGCCGGGGATCAAGTCACCGAAGCTGATGAATGGCGGAACAATCTATTCTCACTCACGCTCCACCTTTCTATGACTACGAGAGTGGGCAGCGAAATGGTCTCCGCTGGGTTGATGGACATTCTCGTCGAGATACTCAATCTGAGGTCTAAGATCTCGCAGCGTCACCATGCTATGGTATTGGCTTTCCTCGACGGTCTCATCTGGACGTACCAAAATGCCTTTACCGCATTCTTTAATGCCAACGGCCTAGATACGGTAGCGACGCTGTTGGTGGATGTGACGGCCGAGGCCCATGCTTCGCTCAACTCGTCCGAGCGCATCAAGATCGAAGAACAGTCAAGTGCTGTCGACTATGAAATACCTTATTATCAGCAACAGACGCTGAAGTGGCTGCTCAAGTTCATCCATCACGTCATGTCTAATTCATACACGTACAGCGGCAACACGGACCGACTCGTGAGAAACCTTGCAGAAAAGTCCGATCTGCTGCGCAGTCTTCGCGAGATCATAGAGGACAAGAAGAGCTTCGGCTCAGTCGTCTGGACCAACTCGGTCACGATTCTCAGCGACTTCATCAACAATGATCCGACAAGTTTCGCAGCTATCTCGGAGTCTGGCATGATCAAGACTTATCTCGAGGCCATCACAGGACGACCTCTCCCAGACGATCGTCCCGATGACCACCAGAAGCAGGATAATGGAGAAGACGCAGGAGACGATGATGCTCAAGGCAGTTCTGCCATGGCGGATATCTTTGAGAACGACGATCGTCCTCACCCTCCTTCGGAGGACGCGCTTCGACAAGAGCATCGTGAGTCTCTGGCCAGGGGTATACTAGCCTCGCCAGAAGCCATCAATATCGTCCCTCAGGTACTCAATTCGATATCTCTGAACCATACTGGCATGCGCATGGTCGTATCGTCGCGAGCCCTCGACAGCTTTCTCGAGATTTTTGAAAGTCTGGCCCACGTCAAGTGCATGGATGCCGACGGCGATCTCGCGCACAATGTTGGCAGCAGCTTTGACGAACTCGCCCGCCATCACCCGTCCCTACGGACATCCATTACCAATGCCGTGATTGACATGGTCGCACGAGTGCGTTTCTTAGGCATCGAGAAGGCGCAGTCTTGCGGCTGGGGCGCGAAACTCTTCATGACTGGTGCTAATGGGGAACTCCTCTCCGTTACCGACAATGGCAAAATCGAAGACGCGAGCAACCTGTCACTGAGAACCAGAGAGCAGGCCATCTTGGGAGATTTGGGCGATGTAGACATGTCCGACGCCATGCCGTTGGACGAGAGCAAGTCGACTTCCGGGAACAGCAATGTCAAAGATACATGCAAGGAGTCCATCGTTCCTTATATCCATGCGATGGCTGGCTTTCTCTCAGCATACTTGTCCAACAATCTATACAGGTTGAAATTCTTAAGCGGGGGCGGTCTCGAGATTATCTTGGACATTTGCGAATCGCCCAGCTTGCCTGCGACCTTTGGAGACTCTGCTGCATCCAGGGTTCTCAATCAAGTGGTCGCCCAGCTTGTGGATTTGTTGCCTATTCGCGCCTTGCCGCCCCTATTGCGACGTGCGCAGGCTGCGATCGATGTTCTCCAGCCTTTGGCTACCAAGACGGAGACGCTCCCGCCCTACTTTGCCGCCTTTCTCGCGCCTGATCTGAGCACTCCGCAAGCTGATGATGAGTTGCCCGAGTCCGTCAGGGCTGGGACCAAACTCGTCAAAGCTCTGTTGAACGCGCAGACATACATCAAGATAATTTCGGATTGCTTTCATGTATCCAGGAACAGCAACCCCACATTCTACCCTGTCAACTTCTATGACTATTATCTCAGCTTGGTTAAGTCTCTCGGCCCGTTGTTGAGGGGTGTTTTGGCCGAAGAAGCAGCGCAGTTGTCCGTCGTCCCGCAGCACTGGTCAATGCGGCGGCATCCGCCTCCAACCGACAACAGTCCGCGAGAGGGGGGCGTTGAAGGAGACGATACTACTTTGCCTGGCGTTTTGAACAGCACCGGTGGCTGGGAAGCGTCTGGTAACGCTGTCACTACTGCTACTAGGCCCACGGAGCAAGAACAGTCCAGTCCACGTTTCCAAAACCACGAAACTCTACGCATCCTTCTTCATCCGATGATTCCAACGTCATTCCCTTTGTTTCAATCTCTCGGAAAGGCACTCCTGCCGCGCCGGAGCGAGCCAAATCATCCAGAGCCTTTCACGCGATCCCGTCACCTCGAGATTGCCAAAGCGCTCGCAGACTCGGTTCTAGGCCACCTTGCGCCATCGGTCGCGACTCCAGATCCAACGTCGAAAGATTTTCACTATTGGATCATTATGCTGCACACTATTCAGGAGATGCTGATTGAGCTTCCGTCGTCGACCCGGCAAAATGACCGAACCAACGTCCACATCATCATGCCCGTTCTTCTTGCTTTCAAGGAGCGAGGTGGTTTAAGTGTACTCAACTCGATGCTCAAAGTCTTCGCGAACGCTGTTCGTCAAGGCACGGATGCAGCCGCCGACGAGTCGTCCAAAAGTAAGGTCGCAGGATTCGGCTTGAAGAAGGTTTTGGATCTGTACCTTTACCTGGTAAACGGCAAACATCTATCGGATACCGCGAATTACTTTAACCTTCAACCGCGGCATCCGGACAGAGCAAATCCGATCCTGGTATACCAGCAAATCGTCGTTGAGTTTCGAGCTGTCATTTTACCTTCAATAATGGAGCTCTGGAAGTCCAACTTCGTGGACAAGGTACCTGATGCCACTGTCAAACGTCTTCTAGATATACTCAAATTCATCTCGACCGGTGACCACGAGCTACAGAGCGTCAATAAGCACTCGGCACCGTTCGCCCTCTTCAAGCAGGCTGATGCCCGTTTCGACTGGCAACCCCATCGCGGCATGGTCAGAGAGATGACTGGTGCCGGCTTCGACGAGGCACTGGTGCAAGAAGCAACATACCGGGCAAACGGAAACACCGGACAAGCCCTTGAGTACTGTAAATATCTCAAAGATGGCCCTGTTGGCGACCGTAATCTCATTCCGGCGGAAGATGCTGATACGTCTGCGCTGGTGGAGGCTAATACGCCAGCGAACGACCGCGAGAATTCTACGACTGACCGCGAGCACTCGAACGGGCCCCCTCTTTCTGATGCAGACCGCATGTCGTTGGATGCCCTGCCCGACTTAACCGCAGAGGGACTGCGCGACCTGATTGAACGATCCGACCATATGGATGAAGCGAGCGAGTCTCAGCCAGCTCAAGGTACCCCAACCCCGGCAAACTCCGCTTCGGAAAATTCGAGCCGCGATGCGACAACCCAGCTTGTAGAGGCAAAGGAGGGGTTGGATGCCCTACGAGCAAAGTTGAGAGACAACTTGATCGATCAGTGCCTAGACGTCATCAGAGCTCACCCCGATACTGCGATAGAGTTGTCCGATCTCATTACGGCCATGGTGCTTCGACGACAAAAGCCTGAGGAGCATGAGGACGTAGGGTCAACTCTCACCTTTGCACTCTCATCACTTGCTTTCGACGAGGAAGATAAAAAGCGCAACGGCAAGTGCATCGCCGCCTATGCTCACCTCTTAGCCCTGCTTCTCCAAGATGACAAGTTTTTCGAGCGAAACATGGAGATCCTTCGGGAGAAGGTGGAAGAATACGTCAACTTTCTGCATGTGCCATCTCCTTCGACGGAGGACCTGCCTCCCTGGATACCTTTCATTCTTCTGATCTTGGAGTTGTTCTTGTGCCACGACGAGCGCCCCGTACCGGCTCAATGGAAAGCCCCTAAATCCCTGGATGAGCCCTTCGTTGCCCCCGTTTTGCAGCTGGGAACTGCTCTCGTCGACACACACCATCGTGCAAAGATCCTCGAATCTGTTTTGGACCTTCTTCCACGCATTGGCAAAGAGGAGATGCTAGCAACTGCTGTACTCAGAGTGCTCGTTATCCTGACGCGGCGCTGCGATGCAGCAAAGGTTGTCGGCGAGAAGAAGAACTTACAGAGACTGTTTCTCATGGCCAAGCAACTTTCTGGTTCCGGCTCCGAGCGTTTGAAGCAGACCAGATTGACGTCATATGTCATTACCGTCCTACGCCACATCATTGAGGATGAAGAAATTGTCAAGCAAATCATGCGTGCTGAGATTCAGGCCGACTTCCCGAATATTCAGAGAAACCAACGCGGTTCCCCCGAGGTTGCGGCTTATTTACGCGCCATGGCCCCGGTAGCTCTGAGAGCGCCAACTCTGTTCGTGGATGTCACGAATGAGCTCGTCGAGTTTTCTCGCTGGCACTTCACGCCATCTGAAGGGCCTCGGTCACAGCCTTTGGTTTTGAAGGACGCTCCCAAAAGATCGACCCACGAGGGGACACTGAACGAACCATCCTCAAACAGCGATGTTAAACCATCAACCGAGACTATAGACAAGGAGATGACCGACCCCCCCAAGTCTCAGCACGATGGCAAACGACCTGTTGTTGAGAATCACGATGGCGTCATACACTTTTTACTTTGCGAGCTTGTCAACTACCGCGAAGTCGAGGATAAAGAGCCGCCAATTGCCGGGAAAGAGGGCAAGTCAGAGTCCGACGGCCAAAGCGACGGACAAGATGTTAATGGCAGAGAAAACACAGCTTTTGACGATAAGGACAAGAAGCAGTCAAAGCCTATTTTCAAGGCTGTTGAGCATCCGATTTTCGTCTATCGATGTTTCCTGTTGAGCTGCTTGGCCGAGCTGCTGCAGAGTTACACGAGGACAAAGGTAGAGTTCATCAACTTTAAGCGCAGCGCCCCCCCTCCTACGGCTCAGACCCCGATCAAGCCGAGATCAAGCATTCTTAATTACCTGATCTACGATTTGCTGTGCCAAGGAAATCTCAGCGGTACTACCGACAGCATCTCTTCCAAGAAGAAGGCGGCGACGTCGTCTTTGACCCAAAAGGTCTTAGCAGCACTTGTCGCGAAAACCAGCGAGAAGCCTGTCGAGCGTGGCCGCGATAAGTTCGCCTACGACGACGAACCGGATCTGTTGTTTGTTCGCAAATTCGTCTTGGACACGGTGCTCAAGGCCTATGAAAAGGCACCGCTCACAGAGGAGCCTTTGGAAACTCGTTACACCCGGATGCAGTGCCTAGCAGAGCTCATGAACCACATGGTCGGCGACAAGGATAAAGAACAGGGCTCTGGATCCCGAAGCACCGATAGTGTCCATTCTCGCTCCCAAGCCCAACTGCGACGGCTCATGTACGAGAAGGGCTATGTGGAAAAGCTGACATCTTCCATCGCGGAAATTAGTCTCAACTACCCAGGCGTGAAACGGGCCATCAAGTACATTCTCCGCGTTTTGCGGGCTCTCACAGCAACAGCCAAGGATCTTAGCCTTTCATCCCTCGCGACGTCCCTGCCAGGTGATACTGCTGTTGACAACAGCGACGAGGAATTCGCATCCACCTCATCTTTGTCCGATCTAGAGGACGATCGTGAAGAGACGCCTGACCTATACCGCAATTCTGCCTTGGGCATGCTCGAGCCGCGAGGAGAGGACGACGAATCTGAAGACGAAGAAGAGGACGATGAGGATATGTATGGGGATGAATATGACGACGATGAAATGGACTACGGCGATGATGACATCTCCAATGGCGAGGACGACATTAGTGACGAAGATGAGGAGCTAAGCGGGATGGGTGAGATCGAAGGTCTCCATGGTGACCCGAACGTCGTCGAAGTCATCATGGGTGGGGACGACGATGACGACACCGGTGACGGCGACGACGACGATGATGATGACGAAATGGATTCCGCCGACATGGAAGAAGTCGAGGACCGGGTGCAAATCATGGACGAAGACGACAACCCCCTCGAGGACGATGGCGATTCTGGATGGGAAAGCGAAAGCGATATTCAGGACGACGAGGACCAGGAAGCCGACGATCTCGATTATGAGGGCGAGGAGCAAGACATTGATGAAGCTCATCTGGACGACATAGGAGAGATCGGTCGTGGTCTCTTACTAGACAATATGGCACGGGCTATAATGGGAGACCGTGACGCATATGAGCCTGAGCTTGGCCTCGATGAACACTACCTCGACGACGGTCACGATGAAGAAGGTCAGAGCCTGCGCCTCCATTCTTTCTTAAGCCACTTGCCACTAACGTCTTGCAGAAGATGAGGAAGACGAAGATGATATCGAAGATGAGGAATACATCTACGATGATGACTATCCTCGTACGTTAAAGATACATTCATGCCGAACTCACTACTAACTCGGGTTTAGTAGACGAACAGCCACCGCCAATGCCCGCTTTGGGTTGGGACAGTCTCGATCCAGAGGTGGACGACCGACATCGCCAGCTGTTCCTTCTCGAGGCTCGAAATCGCCGTCCGGTCCTCGCAAGAATGGACAATCGTAGCCCCTTCCCGCCCCGGTTCATGGCAGGATCCGGTCGGGATCATCTCGGTGGGTTGAAGAGAATACCCATGTCCGTAATCACCACGCTAACAGTTTTCAGACTTTCGCAGCTACTTTTCTCGAGGTCATCGCTCCAGTGGTCCGCAGTCAAACGCAGAGGATGGTGTGAACCCGCTTCTCCGGCGACAAAATATCGCGGCGGACGTGTCCGCGCGACCTAGCCATACTCAAACTGTTGGACTCAGACTTCCTGAGGGAGTGTTCGGAGGCAGAAATGCCATGGATGGTCCCATGGGGCTCCTGGGTGAACTCATGGAATTCCTTCCAATTATCAACCGTCACCATAACGGGGGACAGGGTCATGCCATTCACTTCCAGATCGCAGGATCAGGTGTTCCCGGACAAAGCCGTGAACTAGGCGCTACACGATGGTCTCGGGGGGAACAAAGACGGGATGCAACGGCTCAAGAACCGCACCAAGCTGTGACGTTCACGCCTGAGTCTACATTGGACCGTTATCAGGAGGAGGCTCGAATGATATTCGGTGCGAACATGGCTCACGAAGCCTTGAAGCTCAACAATGCCATCGCCGCAAAGCTTTTCCCGGCAGCTCTCGAGCTGGAAAAGAAAATCAAGGCGGAAGAAGTCGAGGGCCAGAGGCGACTTGAAGAGGCGCGAAAGCAGCGTGAGGAAGAGGAGCGAAAGGCTCGCGAGGCGAAGGCTGCCGAAGAAAAAGCTGCAAGGGAGCAGAAAGAGGCCGAAGAGCGAGCTGCTGCTGAGCGAGCTGCCGCTGCCGCCGCTGCCGACGCCGAAGCCAGTGCTCACGAACAGCTCGCGGGAAGTGGCGCCATGGAAGGCGTGGAAACCATCGATTCTGGCGCCGCCGCTCAAAGCGGCAGACAAGATGTCACGGCGGCTGATAGTGCCAGTCAACGACGCGTCATGACTACTCTCCGGGGAGAAGAAGTCGACGTGACGGAACTAGGCATCGATCCTGACTATCTTGCCGCCCTTCCAGAGGAGTTCCGTGAAGAGGTGATTGCACAGACCGTCAGCGAGAGGCGATCACAGGCCCGCGAAGAGGCAGCAACAGGCGAGTCGACTGAAGTTTTCCAAGAGTTTCTCGACGCCCTACCCGAAGAGTTGCGCCTGGAGATTGCGCAGCAAGAAAGGCAAGACGAGCGTCGCCGTCAACGCGAAGAGGCTCGCCGGCACGGCTCACATGCTGGAGGCCAAGTCGCAGTCGCTGCTGAGATGGATCCCGCCAGCATTCTGCTCACGTTCCCGCCAGAGCTCCGAGAGCAGGCACTGATTGACCAGGGAGAAGACCTCATGGACCAGCTGCCCCCGGAAATGGCCGCACAAGCCCGCGCACTGGTACAACAGCACGCGCCGATTCCGCAACATCATGGTATACGCTCGGTTGCCGCCCCTGGCAGAGTGCCCGCCGGCGCTGCGAGGAACGAGGCTCGGGTTACAACCGACAATCAAGGGGAGAATAAGGTTCAGCGACGTGCGATAGTACAGATGCTTGACAAGTCCGGAGTCGCGACTTTGCTCCGTTTGATGTTCATCGCCCAGCAGGGGTCGATCCGCAACTATCTGTTTAGCGTCTTCGCTGATGTCTGCGAGAATCGACAGACGCGTCTCGAGGTCATCAGCAGTATCCTCCAAATCTTGCAGGAGGGTAGCGCTGATATGCATGCTGTTGAACGAAGCTTCGGGCAGCTCTCGCTAAAGGCCAGGAGGCACAAGGAACGAGAGACCGAGCAAAAGACTCCACAGGCCCTGAAGCGCACCCTGACCAACACATCAAGCACAAACACGGCTCCAACCAATTCGGAGACATCCCCCTTGTTGATTGTGCAGCAGTGTCTGGACCTGCTCGTCGACCTGTGCACTCGAAGTCATCACATCCCCTATCTTTTCCTGACTGAGCACGAGATTGTTGGCACGACACTGAAGCGAGCCTTGAGTCGCAAAGGCAAAGTCAAGGACTCGAAGGCTCACAAATACGCCATCAATTCGCTGCTGACGCTCCTGGATCGCGAACTCGTGACTGAGAGCTCCTTGGTCATGACACACCTTGCGGATCTGCTCAACCGGGTAACGCTCCCTCTTCAAAATTTGGAGCGTCGCCGTAAGGAAACGGACAGCGAGGCAAAGGCCGTCGAGGTGACTGAAGAGCCAATCCAAGCTGAAGCTGCCGAAGGGGGTGAGGCCTCTGGCCCACCTCCGGCTCCTGGTCAAGCAACTGGACAGCAGTCCTCCGAGGCCGAGGTCGCCAAAGTGCAAGAGGACAAGAAGGACACCGCCGAAAAGCGCCCGCGTCAACTGCAGCCGCCCATCATCCCTCCACAGAACCTGACGTTGGTTGTGCGGATCTTCGTGGCTCGAGAATGCAATTCCAAGACTTTCCAGAACACTATCTCGACTATCAAGAATTTGTCTGTGATACCAGGAGCCAAGGAAGCTTTTGGTCAAGAACTGGTTCGCCAGGCCCAGATATTGAGCGAGAACATCGTCTCCGACCTCGACGATCTCCTTCCCCACATCAACCAGGCTTCCTCTGGAACCGAAATTCAAGGCGTCGCTCTGGCCAAGTTCTCCCCAGGCGCATCAGAACAAAACAAGCTCCTGCGCGTCCTCACTGCACTGGATCATTTGTTCGATGGCAGGAAGAAGACGAAAGACTCGGAGGATGAGAAAGCCAAGGAGAAGGAAAAACATCACCTTGTCACGTCACTCTATCACAACTCGACCTTCTCGGCAATGTGGGAAAAGCTGAGCGCATGTCTTCGAGCCATTCGCCAACGAGAAAACATGCTTAACGTCGCAACCATTCTGCTGCCGCTCATCGAGTCTCTCATGGTGGTATGTAAGAACACCACCAATGACGACCAGTCCCAAAGCCAAGTGATCAAAGAAATGGTACTCTCGAGCCCGCCTCCAGAGTCGTGCACTGCAAGCCTCTTTTTCAACTTCACAGAGGATCATCGGCGCATCCTCAATGAGCTTGTGCGACACAATCCAAAGCTGATGTCGGGAACGTTTGCCCTCTTGGTGAAGAACCCCAAAGTGCTAGACTTCGACAACAAGAGGAACTATTTCAACCGCAGCGTGCATTCCCGAAACGGTCAGAATAACGGACGGCCGTCGTATCCAACACTGCAGTTATCTGTTCGCCGAGATCACGTCTTCCATGATTCCTTCAAGTCCTTGTACTTCAAGTCTGGTGACGAGATGAAGTTTGGAAAGCTCAATATTCGCTTCCACGGCGAAGAAGGCGTCGACGCCGGAGGCGTTACTCGCGAGTGGTTCCAGGTCCTCGCGCGTCAAATGTTCGACCCCAACTACGCACTCTTCATACCTGTCTCGTCTGATCGCACAACTTTCCATCCGAACAAGCTCAGTGGCATCAATGACGAGCACTTCATGTTCTTCAAGTTTATTGGCCGCGTCATCGGCAAGGCACTCTACGAGGGCAGGCTGCTCGATTGTTTCTTCAGCCGAGCCGTCTACAAAAAGATACTGGGCAAGTCGGTATCCGTCAAAGACATGGAGTCCTTTGATCCCGACTACTTCAAGTCTCTCTGCTGGATGTTGGACAACGATATTACCGACATCATAACCGAAACCTTTTCCGTCGAGGACGATGAGTTTGGTGTCACCAACATCGTGGATCTCATCCCCAATGGACGCGAAATCTCGGTGGTCGAAGAGAACAAGCAGGAATATGTCCGCCTTGTCGTCGAGCACAAGCTGTTGTCATCTGTCAAGGATCAAATGGAACACTTCTTAAAAGGTGAGTTGTACCAACCTAATATCCAGTCTAGTTTGGTGCGTTCTAATGATCATCAGGCTTCCACGAGATCATCCCGGCCAAGCTTATTTCTATCTTCAATGAGCAAGAACTGGAGTTGCTTATCTCGGGTCTTCCTGATATCGACGTTGATGACTGGAAGAGCAACACCGAGTATCAGAACTACACGCCTTCCTCCCAGCAAATTCAGTGGTTCTGGAGAGCGGTGCGGTCGTTCGACAAGGAAGAACGCGCCAAGCTCCTTCAGTTCGTCACAGGAACGAGCAAGGTCCCACTCAACGGGTTCAAGGAGCTGGAAGGCATGAACGGAGTGAACCGCTTCAACATTCACCGTGACTACGGTAACAAAGATCGTCTGCCATCCTCGCATACTTGCTTCAATCGTGAGTAGCCCCATCTGAAACTGGAAACCGTGTGACGCAGGACTGACATTTGACTAGAACTTGACCTACCTGAATATGAGACCTACGACATGCTGCGCTCTCAGCTGTACAAGGCAATTACTCAGGGAAGTGAGTATTTCGGGTTCGCGTAAGTTTTGCGGCATATCTCGTTGCACCATGATGTGATGGGTTGGCAAAGTGGAAGTGGTGGATACGGCGAAAGGCGTCAGGGTATAACCATAACGGGCGAAGGAAGGTTCCGGCACCGTTTTGAGAGAGACAAAGCCCTCTCCCCATCTTGTGGCATTTCTGGGCAACATTCTTTGACGGAAGCGGAGGCATTTTGAGGCGAGGCAACGTGATTTGAGGGCCCAAGGCAAGCTCATGGTGTTGCGCTTCTGGGCATGGCCTGACGGGGTGAGAGAAGTGCAGGTCTCTCAAACCGAGGTGGCATGCTGTTGGAGTGGCAGGCTAACTGAGCAAAGTCTGGAGGGAGTTCACTCAAACTGTAGATTAGGCGAAAAGTGATTACAGCCTAGACTAGGGAACCAGTCATCTTCCCTGATAATCTGGCGTCATGGAAGCACACTGAGGCAAACGCATTGAATGGTGAAAAATTATGCCCCTCAATAGGCCGTGACAGCTACGAGAGTGACCGATGCTGGAATCTCAAGTCTTCGTGTACAGGCCGCAGCAAGGGCCGCGTGAGGTTTGTCATCAAGAATGCATTGGAATTTGTTCCCGCGAAATTCTTTCAATACATTCGTGATTTGGGCACAAAATGGAGCCCGGTGGTGATCCTCACTCCCAATGCATGCAAACCATAGGACCAAGATATGTCTTTTTCCTCTCTTCTCTCGTGAACAAACGCCGGAAAACCCCCCTTTCCCCTCACTTGTGCATGGAGGACGCCCGTCGCTTGCGGACGTCGGCCTTGTGGGCCTTGGCCTCGGCGACGCGCTTGGCCAGGATCTGGGCGTACTCGTTCTGTGCTCGGGTAAGGAATTGTCAGTCAAACGTGTACTCGATGATCTCCTCGGCGACGAAGAAGACAGGTGGGTGAGTGAGTGGGTTTGTGGACTTACGGCCTCGTCCTTGACCTTCTCGGCCTGGCGCCTCTTGAGGGCGGCGCGGTGGCGCTTGTGCTGCAGACGCTGGGGGGTGACCAGCCTCTGGATCTTGGGGGCCTTGGTGTAAGGCTTCTTGCCCTCGCCCTTGGGCTGGACCTCGCGGCGGATGACGTACTTGCGGACCTGGTGAATCGTCCAGCGCGGTTAGTCTCGCGGAAATTTTGGGAATAGTTTTTCAAGTGGTGCTTGTTGTTTTCCAACTCTCAGTCCCACCGCGGGTGTTTCCCCCCACACGTCGCCGCCGCCGTTTCCGTGGAGCAGGTGGTTGACGGCGGTGGTTGACGGCGGAGGGCCACAGCCCGCGGTGGTCCATCTCACACTCTACCCGGCGCGACGAGGCAGGCCCGGGCAGGCGATGATCGAGTATGGGTACAACAGGGTGAGACATACATCGTCATCCTTGGTGAGGCCGAAGAACTTGCGGATCTTGGTGGCGCGCTTGGGGCCCAGGCGCTTGGGGTGGACGACGTCGGTCAGGCCGGGGATGTCGCTGTCGCCCTGCTTGACGATGCTGAGGGCCAGCACGGAGAGGTCCATGCCGACGATGCAGCCGCGGACAGACTTGCGCTTGCGCTCGCCGGTGCGGCGGGGGCGGTAGCACGAGTGGCCGTCGGAGAGCAGGAGGCGGACACGGCTGGGGTGCATGACGCCCTGCTTCATCGGGAAGCCCTGCTTGTCGTTGCCGCCCGTGATGCGGAAGATGTAGCCCTTGAACTCGTCACCGACGGAGTCACCGGGGACCTCGGCGCCCATCTGTACAACCAAGCCATGGTCAGTTGCGGAAAACGGTTATAGAGGTGAATCGCCGGGAAAAATGAAACCGGATCCGTAATGGGGGAGACGGAGTATGTGGAAGGTGATCGTGGCTCGCGGATGTTTTTTTTCTTCGTCGAGGCGAGGAAAGGAGGGTGAAGGAAGACAGGATATCGGACGTACGCGCTTCTCCATGAAGACGGCGAGCTTGCGCTCATCTTCAATGTCGATGAGCTTCTGGCTGCCGTTGGCAGGGTAGCTGATGTTCAACTATTTCGACGTCAGTAAAATGGTATACAAAAGTACGCTCCGAAGCATTTTCGAAATTTCCAAATGCCGAGCCACCGGGTCCCTCTCGAGGATTGAGAAGTTGGTCCTCTCCTCCCTCCGAGTGCGGGATGACCTGCGACGAATTCGAGGGGGAGAATCATTTCGTTCGTACCTTCATCTTGCCAGTTTGTGGTGGTGCAAGTGGACTTGACCTGGCTGATGTCGAAGTTGTCGGTGATGGGTGGATTAGAGGGAGGTTGCGAAAATTGGGCGAAATGCAGAAAAGTTGTGTGTCGCTAGGGCTCCCTCCCCGTTCTGGACGTGGGAGATTGAGCGTCGGCCAATCAGCGGCCGATGAGCGGTCAGAAGAGGATTTGGCCCACTTTGCATCAGCCTCGTGTGGCGCAGACTTTCACTTCATGTGGGTCCTTCTTGCTTAGAGCCCACCTTCCCTGTTGGATCGAGTGAGGGAGCTCTCACCTCTTTAGGAGGATGAAGCAGTTCTCTGCTCTCCAGATATCTCACTGCTGTTCATAAATGCAGGTGGTCACAAACACCGTCGCGCTACATTGCACTGTGCAGCATACGAGCTTTACCTGCCTCTTCACGAGTGCAAGATGACCTCTGTCAAGCTTCATCCCCCATCCAAGTCGGCCGGCGCCGCTAGCAGCCCTCTCCCTCAGCTCCTGCAAACGCCGTCCGGCCTGGCCCTACTGGAGCTCCAGGGGACCATCAATCTCCCCGAAGACTCAGAAGGCGACGCGCTACAGGAAGTCGAGGTCGGCAGAATTGACTTTCCCGACTATGTGCCCGATGCCGAGGGGTCTGCGTGGATGAAGCGCGTTCATCTCTACATTGGGGAGCACCAGCGTCTCACCGGCGAAGTCAAAAAGCTGCCGAAGGCCATCGCCATCGTGCGACGTCTTGGAGGCCAGACAGAAAATGATGACACCGGCGCTGGTCAAGGACAAAGCGAGGACCTTGAAGTGGTCGAGATTGTCAAGTACAAGCTCATGTTCTCGAATCGACCAGAGCCCGTTGGAACAGCAAACGCATCATAGTCACACGAGTGACTTTCGCGAAATTGCACCGGTCAATCTCTCCAGTCGCTCACAACGTTTGAAGAGATAGAACTGCGATTGCTCTTCTGGGACGATGTCACACTTCTCATACCCACCTATTGAAGCATCCGAGCAAGTTCACCAACTCGATGCACACTTGGCCCTCGTCGCAGTGGATCAGGAGCTTCCGATATGAAGACCAGCGCTAGCATGAGTGCCGCGTCCAGCCGCAGGAAGGCCTCTTCTCGGACGGACAACTCAGGGACAGTGGCGATCTGAGAATAAGCCTGAACGAATTCGTCTCCATGCTGGCTCAATTCCATGATGCGGTAAAAGTCGATAGCCACTGGTCCCACAAGAGAATTGGTCCAGTCGATAACGGCGGCTACACGTCCGCTTTGGACCCGAAGGTTGACGTCTCGAAAGTCCATGTGCAAAAGACGGGGTGGGAACCGTCGCAGTTGGTTCGCGATTGACCTTAGCATCCCTTCCTTTGGGATCCAGTCTCTGGCTTGAGGTTCATATTCGGTCAGGTGTTTGAAGCGCCGCACCATTCTTTGGACCAGAACTGACAGGGCGTCAGTGCCCTGCATGGCCACGAGCGGGATATTCCATGGTTCAGGCAGCGTCACAGTGTGAATCAGGGCCGACACGCGACCCATTTCGCAGGGTAGCGCCTTGGAGCCGTCATCGTCGACGTACTCGCTCAACATTGCTGCGCGTCCGTCAACTTCGAGCAGCTGCAGAGGTCTTGGAACAGGGACTGATCCCCCACGGAGCAGCCCATAAATGCTGATCTCCTGCTCAATAAGGTCTCTTGCATCGTTATGGGGGTCATTGACATTTTGGAATACTCGGTGCCGCGGGATACGCAGAGCAACGCAGCCGTGATCTTTCGAGTTGGCTCGATAGACGACAAACTCGAGGCCTTGGGCGATGCGCTGGACGTTGGTCAGGCCCGCCATGTCAATGAACGGCTGGGCTAAATCCATATCTGGAGCGGTCTAATGTGTGCTTCTGATGTTATTGAGCGTCTCGGCAACAGATTGAATTTTGGTCGTTGTTCTCTGTCTATGTAAAGGAATGAGTCACTGTGTCGCTGGAAGTGGTGCGTCCAATAGGATTCGGCATCCGATCCGACAGCCTACTTTACCCAGAGGGGTTTCTATAGATTCTCAGACGCCGTAATTTGATGAACCATGATAGGGAAAGGCAGATACACCGCTTCACTTAATCCATTGCAAAAGGCGCCTCGTGATGCACTGGCTTCTTTTGATTTATTGACTGCAAGCGGACCTATCCTGCTTCAACTGCTGGACTCTTTTGACAAGAAGCCGCTTCATCCCTTATCGCAGGCCTTGTCCTTCCCAGACCCTCTCTTCCATAATAATCCATCGGATACACGCCTCCATCCTTTTCCCAGTCGTCCTTGACGCCGAGGGCGATGAGGGCCTCGTAGGGAGTGAGAAGGGGCCTGGGGAAAGCATACCCCCAGTCGATGCTGAGGCGGGGACACGCGACTTGAACCCAGCACTCAACGTCTGCCATGAGGGCGAGCTTTCCGGGGAAGATCTCGCTGAGGAGGAGGTTGACGTAGGGGATGCCGCGTTCCTCGAGGCGGCGCTCGATGAGGGCCATGGTGTGCGGGTTGCCCTGGCGGCCGAGGGAGCCGAGTATGAGCCCCCAGCAACGAGCGGTGCGGGCGGTGCGGATGGCCGTCATGCGGAGAGAGCGCATCTCGTCGTGCTCGTAGGACTCGCGCGTCAGCCTGCGCGAGTACGGATCGTAGCGGTAAGCGGGGATGGTTGGGTTATGGATCATGACGCTCTCGAGGTGGAAGCGGCCGTCGCCGAGGTAGAGCACGAGATCAACGGCGTCCTCCTCGGCGAGGCGCGGCGACGTGCAGCCGAGGATCTCGCCTTTACTCAGGGGCGCAATCTGAGGCACGAGGACGCGGAAGCCCTGGGCCTCGAGGGCGCCGCGCAGGCCGTGGATCGAGGCGTTGAACTGGATGGTGCCGACGAGGGCAATCGTCTTCCCCGACGCGAAGCTGCGCCCGACCGAGGCGACGAGGTGGGCGGCGTCGATGGCGATGTCGACAAAGACGTAGAGCGTCCGTATCTGCGTCACGTCGACGGGGATCAGGCAGCTGTGGGCGTAGTGCACCAGCAGGTCGCAGCCGAGCGCGCGCGCCGTGTAGTCGTCGATGCAGCAGGCGCCGTACGTCACGTCGCCCATGATGAGCGTCTCGGCGCCCGGGCAGAACTGCGTCAGTATGTCCGAGACGGTCGTCGCGAACAGCAGCAGGCCCTCGGGCATCTGCAGCGCCACGCGCCGCGCCCCGGACGTCCGGATCCGGTGGATCGTCTTGGGGATTTCGAAGTTGTAGTTGCCCGGGAGGAGCTTCATGGCCTCCTGCAGGTCCGCGTCTTCCAGGATCTCCTTGGGGACCCGGTTGAGTAGCCGAGGAGGTCTTCGCGGCTTGGCGGCTGAGGTTTTTTCATAAGAGAAGAAATATGTGAGTGAGCGCCTTAAAAAAATAAAAAAAGGTATGAGGGCCATCGAGAGAGAAAGTTGGACGTTGATATGGCATGCGTCACTTTACCTTGAATCGCACCGCTTTCGCCGTCGACTGCTGTCTCTCCATTCTTGGCTGCCGCCTCGGCCGCCGCTCTCCTGCCGACGAAGCGCTTCTTTGGTTGTCTGACTGTGCTCGAGGCATCTTGTGCGGATAGGGTCTCTTCGGGAGCAGCGTATGCTCGCTGTGATTCTTCAATATCCGCCGCGGCGCCCAGGTCGACCTGTGCCCGGTCGTCCTCCATTCTGGTCCCCTTTTCTCTTTCCGACTCCTCAACTCTGAATCCAATAATCTGTGCAGTTTGTCGCTATGAAGGCTTGAGAGAATTGATTAGCATGGATGTCGAATCGTCTCTTCGTAGTTGGTGAGTGAAATGTGTGTGAGTGAGTGCATAAACTTTTTGAAATTCGTGTGCTGGGATTGGCTTACTCGAGAGTAACTCATGAGGCCGACTCACTTACCCTGTAGCACCACTCACACGCAAAAAGTCCATCACCAACCATGGCATCTTTTTACTTTAAAATGCGAACTTACAATAATCAGACGATCATATTCAGTGGTTCGAATGATTATGTACACAGAAATGCTGCATTATACCATGCATATGCGAGTCATTATCATCGCCCGGATATCGCAGCCTCATCTGCCCGCCACCGGACAGTCGCTCCCTCATTCGCCATTATCCTCTTTCTCTGATTTCAGGCTGAACCTATACTTGGCCTGCAAGACATACGGATCGTCGGAGGGACCATAGATCTGCTTGCGCATCCACTCTGGGTGGTTGATGCCATCAATGTAGTCTTGCACCTCAAGCACGACGCAGCCGTACTTTGGAATTGTGCGTGGAAACTTGTTGTCGCCCTGATCGTCGCCGCCACTGCCCTGAACGCCCTGCGTCTTTTTCAGCGCGAGAGAACCGTTTTGGCCGTTGCACGAGTACATCTGGAAGGCATCCTGGTTGGTGAAGACGTCGAGCTGGATGCCCGACCAGTCTGACGAGAGAGTGGCGACGGGGCCTTCCTTGCGCCAGTCGTAGGTTCCGAGAGCAGCGCGGTTGACTGTGAAGCAGTTATCTAGAGATCCATTGTCAGCACCAACTCCCAGTTCTTGCCATGAATCCCATTGATGGCCATTTCTTTTCCGCAGCCAACCTCTCTCTACACGGGATAATTTAAAGACTCACCATAGCCGGTGCAATTAAAGCCGCAGTTGTTCTTGAGCTCCGCATCGTTGAGAGAAGCACCAATTTGCTTGGGTTCGCTCCAGAAATCATTGACGGAACCCTTGGCGTTATTCAGAATGTCGCCGGTGGGTATGAGAATATTGTCGACGCCAATTCGCTGACCACTGTAGGGCATGTACAACGTGTGGTTGAGAGCCGTGTTGGTTTGGTTATTGGCAAAGCCGTCGAGATTCCAGTAAGTGTGACTGCTGAGCATGATGGGCGTCTTCTTGGTGGTGGCCATGGCGACCATTGTTATATCCCAGTCGCGGCCGTCCATGGCATAAGTGATAACGGAGACGACCTGGCCGGGGAAGCCCTCCTTGCCGTCAGGGTCGACAAAGGAGAAGGTGACGCTGTTGTTGGTGTGAGAGACGACGGTGAAGTTACGCCAGTCCCAGCCGTCTGGCCCTCCATGGAGCGTGTTCAGACCCTTTGGGGCG
Organism: Hirsutella thompsonii MTCC6686; assembly: GCA_000472125.2. Classification (NCBI taxonomy): domain Eukaryota; kingdom Fungi; phylum Ascomycota; class Sordariomycetes; order Hypocreales; family Ophiocordycipitaceae; genus Hirsutella; species Hirsutella thompsonii. The sequence continues at coordinate 35,172 of APKU01000052.1, forward strand.
TCCGGCGTCGGGTTCTCGTTGGGACTGACGTGGTACTGCTGGCCGTCAATCTCAAAGGTGCTGTTCTTGATGCGGTTGGCGTAGCGGCCGGGCACGCCGCCGAGATGGGGGTGCTGCTTGTCCTCGCTGTAGTAGGTGGCGTTGTCAAAGCCGGCGACCAAGTCGCGCTCGATGCCGTACTGGTCGTGGAACAGTAAGTTGGAAATGGAGGCGCCATAGGGGATGAAGGCGGCCGAGACGCCGTCACCGTATATCCAGTATTTGCCGTCCTTGTCGGCCTTTGGTGAAGCGGCCGACGTCGATTGGAAGAGCAGAGCCGCGATGGCTGCACCGACGAGACGCGGCCACGTCCGCGTCATGGTGAATTGGCGATTGATGGTGTCGCAGGGTTGAGGATGCTGTTGAAGAGGGAGGGAAGAAGGGTGGACAAGACGGGTGTAAATTAGTGTCGGTTCCCGGGATATAAGTGAGGAAATGTCGACAACAATGTGAGACACGAGATGTAAGCGAGCTCAACTGTTTACTAGCTACTGTCCGTTAGTGAGCATCTTAATGTTGGTATCCAGGCATTGCCATGCTCTGAAGCTTTGAAGTTGGGAGCTCGGAGAGATGGTGGGAAAGAGAACGGGAGGGGAAAGAGTGACAGCATCCAACTTACACCTCCAAATGGCCTCGGGGAGTGCCATGTCCAAGTCATGTCACTGTCCACGTCCAACAAGCTTTCGTCCAATCGACTGCATCGTCATTTACCCCGACTGGCGTGAGCGAATCTCATCTCGTTGCCGCCCCCCCTCTCCCAGAATCCGCGGCTTCTGCTCTGTCGAGTCACACAGACAGACATATGCATACGCAGCACATGGTTAGCCGGGGGGATAAGGGTGTCCCATGTCTTGGTTTTTCTTTATTCTCCCCCTCTTCGTCGGCCCCCCTTATTCGTCCTATATGCCCTTTTTATCCGGCCTATAACTAGCCGTCTTAGGTAAGAGCGTCGCGTATTGCTATATACCGGTAAGACCCCTATTTTCTATAGTAAATAAATACCTTAACGGTAGGAATTAATTCTATAATCCTACGGTATAGATAAGGGCTAAGGCCTTCGATACGAATATATATATATAATTAATTATAAGGCAAAAAGTAAAGCTATCGCGATAGGCCTAAAGAGTAATAAATTATATAACCTAATATTCTTATACCTACTATACGTTCTTATACGGCTATAGCCGGCCGGCCCGCTATAGCGAGGTATTATTATTATAACCTCCTTATACTAATAGAAGGCTTAGTAAAATAGATATTAACGATACCTTAAGTATAAAGACTTATATTCTCTTATAATACCCTCGTCTAGCGCTACCTTATAATAGTATTAGCGGCTCGAATTCCTCGAAAGATAAAGGGATTCGCCGTATCGCGAAGGTAATAGCCTTAAAGCGCCTTATTAATTATAGCTACTAATATAAGGCTAGCTCTATAGGTATTTATATAACCGTAATACTACTACCTAGCGGTAAAGTTATAACTCTAAGATAACTATAAATAATATTAAATTAGCTTAAAATTACTCCTAGGTCTAGCGCTACCGCTAGCGCTAGCGCGGTTACTACTACCTAGCGCCCTTTATACTATAGCGCCGCTTATAATTAATAGGATTATTATAATCGTACTACCCGCCGCGGTATTATTAATCGCTAGAGCTATTATTATTATTATAATCGTATTAACGGCCCTATAGCGGCGGTATAGGCGTATATAATATTATAGCGGGGAATAACTTAAGGATCGCGAATTTATTAATATAAGTTAATATCGGCCTATTAGAATACCTTATTAATTAAGAAATAAAGCTATTACGACCCTATACTTATTAGGTCCTAATAGAGAAGCTAGTATTAATCCTATAATACTAGCGGTAGAGCTTATAAAGCTATAACCTATCGATCGCTTCCTTTACCCTTAACTTAAAGGTATTCCCGGATAATATATTTATAAGGAAGCCTATATTATAAGGTAAAGCTATTTATATAAGCCGGTAGCTCTTTTAGGGTAAATAGGGTAGCGGTTACGGCTTAAACCTACTACTATATAAGGTCGAGGCTCTTATAGGAAGCTTTATTAACTACCGCGCTATATAGCGGTAGATAGTATAGATTATAAGTATAAATAGCTTTATATTTAACTATATAATTATAATATTCCTTAGAAGTCGTCTTTTATAGGTATAGGGCCTAATATAAGGCTAATAAGTTCGATTAATTATTATAGATAAAGCTATAAGAGCTTAAGTAAAGCGATTTATAAGGAGAAGTTATAATATACCCCTAATTATAATACTAGCGGGTCTAGGCCCTAGCCTAGCCCTATTATATAGGATACTACTATTCCTTAAGGTATATTATAAGTTAAGGTTATAATAAGAAGCCTATAATAAGGGTATTTTAGTATTCGTCGAATTTATTATAATCGGGGGTATATATTACGGATTTAAAGGCGATAATAAAATTACCTAATCCTTATTTACCTTAGCTATAACTCTAGCGGCCTAGATTATTAGCCTTATTATATAAATCTTATCGGATTACGAAAGGATTATTATTATCGCCTTATTAATACCTCTATATATAAATAGCGACGTTTTTTATAATATACTATATATATACCTATAGCTATACTTTAAGGTAGGTCGTAGTAAGCGCTACTTATACCGCCGCGTTATAATCGGTAATAATAATATATAGAATAAAGGTATCGTTACCTAGCTACCGCTACCGGGCTTAATATACTATCTATTCTCTAAGCTATTAGAAATATTAAATAAAGGCCGGCTTATCCTTATAAGGTATAAGGTAGAAGGCTAAGGGAAAGATAGTACTAAGGGAGGTAATTCCGTTAATCTCGAGTAATTTAAGGCTATACCGGTTAGTATTATTCGTAACGTCTACTATTATAAGATATAGGTATTAGGACTAAAAGGTAAAGCTATCGTTAAGGCTAATAAGCTAATACTTAAATCGATCCTTATTATCGAGCTTCTCCTTATAATATATACCTAATATAGGATAAGTAATACGCCTATATTACTATAATAATTATAGGGAAAATAATATATTAATTACTAAAGAAGTCCTTAAAAAGTAATAAGGAAACTATAAGGAAATAAGGGGTATTTCCCTATATAAGGAAACTAAGGAAACCTTATATAAATATAGGAAATCCTTAGGAAATCCTTAAGAAGCCTATAATAATTAAAGGGTAACTCTATATTATTTACTTATAATATAATTTAAAAGGGAAGAGCTAGAATTCCTTAAGAAGCTATAAGGGGAAATAATTAGTAATTTACCGGAGGATTATTAAAAAAAACTAAAGAACTTTAAAGTCCTTTTAATAAATATATTAGTTAGAGAAAACCCCCCTATTAATAAGAAGGGAGGGTAAGGAATTTTATTAGTAATATCTATTTAGATATTTATTATTTCTTTACCTTATAATCTTACTTATAAGAATTAATAATTTAATATTTAATCTAAATTAAATTACCTTTAATTTAATAAAGCTTTTTAATAAAATCTATATTATTTTCCTTATAATTCCCTACTTATAGATAAAGGTATATTAATTAATAGTAATTCTTATATTTCTTAATCTTATTTAACCTTACTTTATTAATTAAGAGCGCTAGCTAGTAATAAGAAAAGATAAGGACTAGCCGCTAAAGGTAATAAGCCTATAGGATATCCCTAGATACCTATCGATTTATATCTTACTAAAAAGCTCTTACGATTCTATAAGGATAACCTAGACTTCTTATTCTTCTAAAAGCCTTTAATTATCTTTCTCTTTAATAAGGAATAAGCTAGAAGAAAGGAAATATTTACCCTTTTAGAATATAAAAAAATAAATAAGCGATACCTATTTAATATTTTATAAATAAAGGACCGCTTTAAGTATAAAGAAATACTTTTAGTAAAATACCCTTTAAGGTAGATAAGATTAATAATTATAGTAGCTAAAGCTATTAATAGGTTTTAAGGACTAAAATACTAAAAAGAACTATAAGTACTCCTAAAAAGAGTTAATTTATTAGATTATATACTATAAGGAATACTTATTATAAATAAAAAGCTATTTATAGACTAGCTATTAAGTAATAAATAGCTAGGAATACTATTACTTAATAGTCCTAATAAAAGAAAAGCGCTATAGCCGCTTTTAACTATAGCGCTATTATTAACTAACTAATAAGCGATATCCTAAGTAGTAATAATATTAGAATAATTTTAATTCCTTTTAGCTAATCTTTTATTAAGATAGATACTAGGACTAAATAATATCTTACCCTCCTAGAGGAAGCCGAGGATCTACCTAAATAAAGTAGGAAGATTTAACCTAACGAGCCCTTTCGACTTAATATTTAATTACCTAAAAGAAATAAAGAAAATAATTATATATCGTAATATTAATTATTTTATTAACTCTTTATACCGAATAGCGATATAAAGAGAGGCCTTTACTAACGAATTAGCTATATAAATCCTATCCTTACTCCGTGGAATAGCTATTAAGTAGTATTTAAGAGACCTTAATAAGGTCGAAAGGTCCGGACTTTATAAACCTAAACTTAAATACTATTATTAATATAAAAGGCTAAAAGAATACTTTACCGTTTGCTTAGAAATTATATCGCTAGCCCTTTTAAGGGAAAAATATATAATATAAGATCTTATAGAAAGAAAGGATTTCTAGAGCTAGATTTTAAAGCTATAAAGGATAGCTAAGGTAGCCCTTTATAACGATTAAATAATTATCCTTTAGGTCTATTAAAGGCTAGACCTACTTTTTAAGGAATCTTTTAGATACTTAATAGGATCGGATTAATTTAATAGTTAGGTTACTAAATATAAAAAGGAGATTTTATAGCTATAGATTAAACTAACTATTAAAATATAAAGAGATAAACTTATAACCTAAAACCGAAAAGAAGTATTATTTATATAACGCGGATAGAAAAATAAATTATAAAATCGCCTTAAGAACGGTAATATTAAAAAGGATTAAATAAAAATACTAAATAATAGGAAGATAGGAATTAATCTATAAGGGAAATTAATAAATTAAAACCTAATATATAAACCTTAATTTTAAGGATTATAGTTAAGCCCTAGAGATAAATTTAACCTAGCCGGATCGAGGGAAAACCTAATTATAGTTAATATAATAAACGATCTTTAGGGAATAAAGGACGGCTAGGTAGTCTTATTAATAATAGACCTCTAAGAATAAATCCTTACGATATAAGAAGGATATTAAAAGGATAATAATAATTAGGACGAATTAAAGAACGACCCGGTTTATAATTCTAACGTTAAGGAAGAAGTATATTTTATAAGCTTATATTATAACTTTAAACTAAAGGAGGATATATAAAAGCTACTTTAACCGGCTAATAAATTAACCTAAAATAAAATATTAATAATTTAAGCCTAACCTCTTATTAACCTTATAGACCCTAAAAGGTTATCTCGATTTACCCGCGCTAGGATTATAATCCTTAAAAAAGGGCGCTTAGACTTACTAATAGAAATATATATAGATATTAGGGCCGATCGGTCCGTAATTAGGTATAATATTCTTAGATAAATAGAGCTATTAGAATATAATAAAACCTAAACTACCTAACTATTTAGAATCGGATATAAATAAATACTTAGGTAGGCTACTTTCTATATCCGAATTCCTAGGAAATATATAGGGTAATAAACTATAGGATAAGTAATAATCGGTATATAAATAATAGCTAAGCTTACTATTAGGATACTACTTAAGGAAGATTAATATTTCCTTTATAGAATAAATATATATAATACCCGATTAGCGATCTCTATTACCGCTTATAGTAATCTTTATATCGAAGCCTAAATATATCGTTATATTTTAATAATAAGATAAATTATAACCTATAATAAGGATATAATAATTCTTCCTAAAATAGCCTTACCCCTACCTATTAGGATTAAATCTATATTAATAGATTAAGACTTAATCTTTATTCCTATTTATAAAGACCTTTTATATACCTTAATAAAGAATTAAAAACTAATAATAATATTTAATTAAAGAATTTATTTAATCTACTTCTAGAAGGGATAAAGGATTAGGGTTATATTAAATCTTAATAGAGATCTCCGGTTTACCTAAGCTATAAGCTCGAATTAAATCTACTTTAGCGAGGAAATAAAGGATTAGCCTCGCCCGGAATAGGTCCTAAAGATAGATCTAACCTATAAGTTAGGTATTAAGCCGGACCTAAAGCTTTTAGAGATCGAGAGTTAAAAGGGAGTTAAAATTTATAATATAAAACTAGCTATTATTATAAAAATTACTAATTTAATAGACCGATTTCTTACCCTCTAGAAAGATTAAGGTATTATCCGGGTAGATATAGCTTATTATATAAAAATACTATTAATAGAAAATTAATATTAGAAAAGGTTAGCTTACCGCGCGTATCTAGCTAACCTAAAAGACTAGAAATTTATCGATAAAACTTATAATAAACTTTATATTTAAGGAAGGCTTAAATAGGCTATAGAGGTAACTCCCTTTATTAGCCCTATCTTTATCGTCTAGCGAAAGGTTAATAGGAAGGAGAAAGGATATATAGTAGTAGACCTATATACCCTAAATAGTATTACTATCCTAAATACCTACTTTATACCCTTTTAATAAGAAGTAATCTAAAAGCTAGCTAGGAAATAATACGTTTCGGCGGTCGATATTTACTTATTTTTCTATTAATTCCTAATAATAAAAGAATATTATAAATAATTTACCGTTATTAGCTATTAAGGGCTAGAACGCCTAACCGTAGCCTTAATAGGATATAAGAATTCTCCGGCCTATATATAGCGGTTTATAGATTAAATCCTATAGCTATATTAAGAATATATTACTATATATATTAATAATATTATTATCTTCTTTTAATCGGCCGAGGAATATATTAAATACCTAATAAGGATCTTTACCCTATTCGCGGAATATAACCTTACTTTATCTATATTAAAATTATTTTTAGCTTATCTATTAATTTAACTATTAAGATTCTAAATTAATAAGGTAGGATTTATAAATATAATAGAACGAATACGCGCTTTAATAAATATCGAGTTTCCTAATATAGTATAATTATTTAAAAAATAAATCGGCTTAATTAACTAATTAAGATATCTTATCCTATATTTCGCTTAAAGGATAGCCTTATTATAGGCCCGAAAGACTATAATACTCTAAACGGTATATAAAGATAGCTTTTTACTAAAAGGGGCTAGCCGTAACCGATATACTATAAAGATTATATTTAATCTTATAGAAGAGGAATTTATAGCCTTTCGGGATATAACCGCTACCCTTATTAATAATACCTAATTATATTACTTTAATCCTAACCGCTAAGTCTTTCTTTAAGTCGATATTAATAAAGAATTTAGCTTTTTAGCTATCTTTTACTATTTATATAAAGGAGTTAAATAAAATAAGGCTTTTAGCCCGCTATATATAGGGATCGAGCCGATAATATATCTTAGCCGAGAACTAACTAAAGGTAAGCCTTAATATTAGCCTATTAAGCTCGAAATAGCTTACCTAGCTTAAATATACTATAAATTATAACTATAAATAATCGCTACTTAGGGTAAGATAATAATACTTACTAATTATATTATTATTAATATTATAATAAAGTAAATATTCTTAATTTTTATTAATTTAAAGATAAATAACCGATTAATATTAATATCTTAATATTTATTATAATACCCCTTAGAGGTCTATTATATTCCTAGAATATAAAATATCCTAGCTAATACTTTATCCTCCCTATTAGCTAAGCGATACTATTAATAAGTAGAAGGTAAGCTAGAATATATCTAGAAGGAAGACTTTTTAATAAATCGAGTTTTAATATTAGCTAAGGCTATAATCGAAACCGACCTTTAAAAAGAGATTTAAAAAGGATATAAAAACGATACCCGCTAATAGAAGATTACTATATAATTAGGCTAGAAATTAGCTATAAAAGGGCTATTATTTATTTATATCGATAAATTATTATACCTTATAGAGCTATTTAATAACCGATATTTATATATCTTAGAGTTAGTATTAGAAATAATTATTTAGAGCGATTATAAGCGGAAATTCTATATTAAATAATAAAAGCTTTAGATTAAGCTCTCCTAAAGCTTAATAATTACCGGACTTAAAAGTAAAATCGAGTAAATCGTTTAAGCTTATAATATATACTAATAAAACTAAATAGACCGAGCTAAACTACTTAGTAAAATAATCTTTATATAAATATTAAGAGTTTTATTCTATATAATCGCTATAGATTTTATAACCGGCCTTTTAGTTATAATCTTTAAAGAGTCCCTATAAGACGCCCCGGTAGGAAATTTCTATAATATATTATTAACTATTATAGATAAATTCTCTAAAATATACCTCTTTATATCCGGTTATAATTAATTTACCGCTAAAGATTAAGCCTAAAGATTATTTAATAAGTTAATATATTATAATTAAAGTATCCCTTATTAAATTATCTTAGATTAAGACCTTAAATTTATATTAAAGTTCTAGAAGAAGTTATAGGAGAGCTTTAGGATTAAGCTCCTTATATCTATAGCTTAATATCCTTAAATAGATAGGATCTCTAAATAATATAATTAGATTATAGAAATTATATTTCGATTCTTTACTATTAACTTCCCTAATTAGCGATAGATTAATATATTATTATTACTATAATTCGCTTTAAATAACGTATACTTATCGATAATTCGCTATAATCTAAGCGAATTAGTTACTAATTTCTAGATAGACGACCCGCTTTAATACCTTAAAGACTATTAGTTTAATAGTAAATAGTATATATTAAGGGAATAAGCCTTAATATCTATTATATATATTTAAGCCGCTATAAAAGAGCGATATAACGCGAAATATAAGCCTATAGAATTTTAGCCTAAAGATTAAGTTTAGCTATAGCTAGGTAAAGGATATAATATTACCGATAGCCGGGTTAATAAGCTTAAAGAAAGGTATATTAATCTCTTTTAGGTCTTAAAGAGAATTAGCTATTTAGCTTACCGCCTAAATCTAAATAATATAATAAACGTCTACCCTATTATTTCGGTAATATAGCTATACTTTACTAAAAATCTAAAATAAAGGCTAGGACTTAAGCTTAATACCGACTATTAGGAAGTAAATAGGATCTTAGACTTAAGATAATACCGCTATAGCTATAGGTTAGCTAAACTAAAGTTCTTAATCGCCTAAAAAGGATAGCCTAATAGCTATAATACTTAAATAAAAGCGGATAAAGTAAATATATTAAACCTTATCTATAAGTTCGAAGAGGTAAAGGACCTATTAGTAAACTATATTATAAAAGTAATAAGGTAATATTAATATAAAATATAAAGGTATTTTCCTTTATAGCCTAAGGAAATATAGAGGAAATCCCTAAGAATAAGGGCCTAAAGAAGGCCTAAAGTAACGCTTTAAATAGTATATTATTTACGGATTATATATATTTAGGGTCCTATAAATAGAGAAATTACCGCCTATTAGCTAATAGGTAAACTAAATAGGCTCGATATATTTAATAAAGCCTTATAAATACTTAAAGTAGCTACTTAGATTTCCTAATAATTATTTATTATTATTTTATATATTATTTATTTACTTTCGCTACCTTTCTACCTAATATTATTATTATTATTATTATTATTATTTCTCCTTCTAACTATTTCTAAATATCCTAAATTTCTTTATAGATTATATATTAATTAAATATATTTATCTTAAAAGTACTACGGATTAATAGTAAAAACCTTAATAAGCCGTTCCGATTATATAATAAGACTTTCGCTAGATTTTACTATAATACCTTTATAACGAAGAGGATACCTAATCTAGTAATTAACGGATATATCTAAGCTATTTAGCTATACGGTAACGAGATAGAACTCCTAAAAGCCTTAAAAATAACTAGCGCTTTTTTTACTACCTAGCGCTAAGATAATCCTATCTTCTATTAAGAGTATTAAAGACGCGCTTATAAGCTTAAGCTTAACCCCTTATAGGGTATAGCTAAAGATAGGTTTTATTTTATATTATTTAATCGAGCTAAAGAATAATACTATTAAGCTTAGGCTAATATTAATATTTAAGAACCTATTATACCGATTTAACTATATAGCCGCCTTATTTCTCCTTTTATAACCTCCTTATTATCTAATAGTAAGGCTAAAATAATTATTATACCTTATACTTATACCTCTAGGGGGTATTTCGCGCTAGAAACTCCTAGCCGCGCGCTTTAATCGATCCTAGCTAATAATAGGCTAGTTAGGCCCTTAAAGATATTAAGTAATAATATAAGCTATTATAATATTAATATAAAACTATTTATTAATAATATTTAGCTTAAAATAAGTAAAGCTAAAAGAAACGCGCTAGGTATAGCCTAGCTTACTTCCTTCGCGATAGGGGCTATTAGCTACCTACTCGATAGGTAATTATAGCCTAAGGACTTAATCCTATAAAAGCTACTTAATATTAAGATATATTATAATAGTCTACCTAAAATAATCGCTAGCTTTAAAAAAGCTTTAAATAAAACTAAAGCCCTAAAAGGGGAACCCTTAAGCCTTAGGGTAGACCTAATCTACTTACTAGCTATCGTCCGCTAGATTAATACTATCGCGTTTAGCTTTACCCCCTTCTATTAGCCTATATTAAGAAGCTAGTTTATTATTAGTATTAAGCGGGGCTTAATAGATAATAATCTTTTTATAAATTTCTATAAGGCTAAGCCTATCGAATTAATAATCGATATAATATTCCGCGCTAAAAGGTATAATAGTCTCCTTCCTATAGTTTTTAGCTAATACTTTATTATTAATAGTTAAAGATATAAAGTATTTTCGGTCGTTTTAAGTAATAAGGCGTTCTTACTCTCGTCCTATAAAGCCGCTTTAATATAAATAGTATAGATTTAAGAAGCCTATAAGGTATAGAAACGCTTATTCTTACTTAATATACTATTTATTATAGTAGGAATAAGAAAAAAGTATATCGTTAAATTTAATAAGTAAACCCTTATTATCTATACTTATAACCTAAGAAATATCCTCGCTTATATTAAAGATATTATAGCCTTTTAAAAGCTAAAAGCCGCTAAGGAGATATATATTAGTTTTATAATATATTTTTAAGTAAATAGCTAAAGCGCGTATAAAAAGCCGCTTTAAGATTTCTTCTTAAATAATAGCTAATATTACTTTATTAATCCTATATAGTCTAAAGATATATAAGTTAAAGATAATAAGCCGGGTCGTATAACCTAGCGAAATATCGCCTCTAAAGATAATCCTAGCGGCTTTATTATCTATAAGGTATATTAGGATATAGAAATAATAGAAGAAAACGTAAAGCTAAATACCGCTTTATTAACCTAATATTTATTAATTTTTATTTATCTAATTTTCTTTATTTATATTATTTATAGATAGCGCTTAACTAGCTATCTAACCGCGATTTTACTCTTTCCTTTATTTTAATCGATTTCTTTTATTATCGATTTCGCCTAAATAGCTATTAGAATAAATATAAGGCTAGGTATAATATTTATTTATATTTATTATTTATTTATTAGGTTTTCCTTTATATTTTAGGCTATAGATTAATAAACTAGCTTAATACTTCTAATTATTAATCCCTAATAGTCTAGGGAACCCTATAAGTAGTAAGGCTATATATAAATAAATATAATTTAAGTCCTTTAAATCTATAGCTTTATATAATTAGCTTTCGATTTCTTAGGCTTATCCTTTCCTTATAGTAGGTAATTTTATATTATTAAATAAATAGCCTATAATAACGGCTATATTTAGTATTTAATCCCGATATACTCGTTAAGTACCTTAAGGGTATAATACCTTTCTTCCTAAGGGGGTAATTAATATAGGATAAGTAATATACCTATATTATTATAATAATTATAGGGAAAATAATATATTAATTATTAAGGAAGTCTTTAAGAAGTAATAGGGAAACTATAGGGAAATAAGGGGTATTTCTTTATATAAGGAAACTAAAGAAACCTTATATAAATATAGGAAATCCTCGGGAAATCCCTAAGAAGCCTATAATAATTAAAGGGTAACTCTATATTATTTACCTATAATATAGTTTAAAAAGGAAGAGCTAGAATTCTTTAGGAAGCTATAAGGGGAAATAATTAGTAATTTACCGGAGGATTATTAAAGAAGATTAAGGAACTTTAAGGTCCTTTTAGTAAGTATATTAATTAGAGAAAACCCCCCTATTAATAAGAAGGGAGGGTAAGGAATTTTATCGGTAATATTTATCTAGATATTTATTATTTCTTTACCCTATAATCTTATTTATAAGAATTAGTAATTTAATATCTAATCTAAATTAAGTTACTTCTAATTTAATAAGGCTTCTTAATAAAATCTATACCGTTTTCCTTATAATTCCCTACTTATAGATAAGGGTATATTAATACCTTTACGATTAAGCTATACTATTAAGGCTTATATAGATATATAGGAGCTAAGATAATACCTATAAATCTTTATATAGAAGTTTATAATATCTTATTTTATAGCTAAGAGGCGGGCTTAGCGGCTAGCCTATAGGGTAGTCCTAATCTATTATACCGTAAGACCTCTTTTAACGAAAAGGCGCTTAACCTATATTTCTTATACCTCTATAAGGCGGCGATATTTAAGGAATGCCCCTACCTTATAGGTATTATAATTATACTCTTAATATATTATAATAACCCTTTAGAGGCTATTATCGCTATATTATTATAGTGCCTTAACCCGGAAGGGGTAGGTAGTCTTCTTTATATTAACCTTATAGAGGCCGATAGAGGAGGTTATATATATATAGCCGCTATATATATAAGCGAGGTCTAGCCGCTAGGGGGTTCTATCGCGATAGTTATTAGGCTTATATCGTATAATAGTATAACCCTTATAACGCGTATAACTCTATACGGCCTTAATAGTATTATTAAGGGTCGAAAATAATAATAAATTATCGGGAAGAGGTAAGAAAGTTATTCTATCGAAAATTCGGTTCGAATTAATTAAATTTATAGTATATAAGCTCGATAGAAATTAAAGCTCGTAATATATTAATATCGTTATTATAGTATTACGATATATATACCTCCCGGCGCGCTAGGCTACTAGCGGTATTTTATATATTCTGCCCTATAATTAAAAGGCGCTTCCCTATAATATAGGGAGGTACCCTTAGGCTATAGGGAGTATACCTCTTTATAATATAGGGCGCCCCCCCCCGATATGCCTACGCGCGTACTCTACTACTATTCCCTACGGAAAGACGAGAGGTACTTTAATATTATAGCTATTTGCCCGTAAATCGCGCTCTATCTAGGTACCTTACGTCTACGCGCCGGGACTTTACTCCTTCGGGACTAGTTATAGGCCGGATAAAAAGGGCATATAGGACGAATAAGGGGGGCCCTCTTCGTCTTGTTGTTTTCCGCATCCGCTCGCGACCTAAGCTGCAACGGGAAAAGATGAGAGACAATCATGGGCGTCTTGTTTGCCGCGCGAACAATAGAAAAGCAACATAATGTTGGACCCCAGACTCGAGCCGAATGCAGATCAATGTTGTTGAATGTTGATGATGATGGCCATGGAGCTGCGGGCTGTCGCCTTACTAACTCGCCCCGAGTTGCATATTGACTGCTGAGGGAATGAGGCACAGAAGATGAAAGGGCAGCATGATGAGGAATGACCTCATGGAGACTTCAAGATACGAAGTACAATGTCCCCGGGAACTGGTGTTGATGCCTTGTTCACGCCTCAGGTTCTCCCACGTCACTTCCACACAAACATCAAATTCAGCCTCAGGCCACCAACTCCCACCGTGCGGGGTCATGTGGCGCCGAATAACGCTACTAACTTGATGCCATTCATCAGCTAGCATCTGTACTTGACCGTGAGGTGGCTGGGAAAGCGGAAATATTGGGCCAACTGCAATCTTCCCGGCCGTATTATCCGTTAGAGTCAGACCAACCCAGTAACGACACTCTGACACTCTCAACTGTCAGTACATACTTTCGGAGCTGATGACCATGTAACTTGTGCGGGGTGACGGTAACCCTTGTCCGGTTCGTCCGCCATTTCACCGCCGGCGGCGACGACTTCGCTACGAGATATGCATCCTGGAAGTCCATCACGCATCATGACACGACTAGGCGGCAAGACGACTCATACCACCTCGTCACAAAGACCGGCCTAGATCACGTCGGCGTTCTGGTACGCACGGGCATGCTATCGGATCTTGTTTCGAAGTTCGACTGCCCCGGCCGGATAACTTTCAGGTAGGTGAGCCGTCTCCAAACACCAAGGGGGTCGTATAATTTCTAGGAGGAAAGCAGAGGCAGTACAGTTAAGTTGGCAAGAAGCGGCTCCAGCTCGATTGACAGTCAACGTAGCTCGTCGAACAATTCCATGTCGACGCAGGGAGCTACGGGGCTTACATCGGGACCGCCCAGGCTCAGGGACGTGGACCCAAGATCCTGCACGCGTTCCTCACTGATCCGGCAGTCGAGGCTATTTCCCGTCTTGCGTCATTAGTTGTCCAGAGTTAGCAGATGCTTTCTCGGCGCACAGTTCTGTGTGCTCGTGACGAGTTTCTAGAGGTGATCTGGAGGAAGGCAACAGGACAGACAACACTCCTAATCATTGCATCGTATCTTGCAAAAGAGGCAATCATAATTCTGTAAGGCGAATCAAACAGCTCTGCAGCCATGTAATCATTGCGAAAGAATCATTTCGCGCATGTGGAACAGCATCTTGCGAAAACATCACTTCTTTTTTTAACGGGACTCCTCAGTCCACTCTGGCTATCGTATCTACCCGAAACACAGGCACAACAGAGCATGCCGCTGTCGCAGTTTGACTGCGTCTTTCCGAAATTGCATGGCGAGGCCTCTTCATCCAGCAAGTAGGCTCCCTATGGCAGTGCCGAGAGCCGTGATTCCTGCCGTTCAGCCCACTTTCCCTACCCTCCGTCGAGCCGCTTCGCTCATGCGCTCGGAACCAAACGGAGAAAGCCGATCCTTTGACCATCCTTCCTCCCTTCCATGTCCATTGCTCTCAAATGCCTCTATCCGGTCGAGAACTGGTGAGCATCTTTGCAACCAGAGAACCGAGAAATCCACTTTTGTCTATGTGTGCACGGCGATAACATGACCCTCTATCGTGAATGCGAGAAAAATGCCCTGGGGGCGGGGAACCCCGGGTAGACGGCAGAAACATGAGAAGAACTTTTCTCGCGCCCAGACTCAGTAAGTCTGGATCTGCAAACACCATGGTTCTGCTTGGTGTCATCGAGTTTCCCCAATCTCGGTCTAAGGGTATCAATCGTGGAGGGAGCCGAAATCAAAAAGAAATGCGATCTATCAGATGCGTCGTGAATGCTCCTTGACCGATACTGCCTTTCGCTAGAGAAAGCAAAGGCACTCATCCGTCATCGCAGGTCATGATGCCGCCGTGTGTCGGAATATAAGAAAAACGAGAAAACAGGGCAAAAATATGCGTCGAAAATGCATCGTCCAAAGCAAAGCGCCATGTGAGCGCTGAAGATACCGGTACTTTTCGTTCGCGCAGAGGACCGGCTTGCGCAGCAGCTGCTGAAGAAGGTGGTATTTACCACCAAGACCCGGCGCCTGGACCGCCTGGGTTGCCGTAACTGCCGCCGCCACCGCCGCCGCCGCCGTAACCTCCGCCATAGCCGCCAGCGCCTCCGCCGCCGTAGCCGGAGCCTCCCTGAGGACCGCCGAAGCCACCGCCGCCGCCGCTGTAGCCATTGCTCTGAGGTGCAGCATTGAAGCCACCGCCTCCACCGCCGAAACCACCACCGCCAAACTTGCGGAAGTCGCGGTTGGCACCGCCGCCGCGAGCACCTCCACCACGGGATCGACCACCGCGGCCGCCGCCGCCAAAGGACGACTCGCGAGCGATGGCCTCAAGGAACGAAGGAATCTCCTGGTTGGCCTCCTTAAGTAGCTCCATGAGTTCCCGAACCACACCACGGTTTCCACGGTTGAAGAAGGCGGTGGCGATACCAGTATTACCCGCGCGACCAGTACGACCAATACGATGGACGTAGTCGTCGATGTCGGTTGGGAGGTCGTAGTTGATGACGTGGGTGACGTTGGGAATGTCGAGACCTCGAGCAGCGACGGCGGTGGCAACCATGATAGGGCAACGGCCGTTACGGAAGAACTCGAGGGCGCGCTCACGCTCGCGCTGAGTTCGATCACCATGGATAGAGGTGGCAGGGAAGCTCTGGTTGATGAGGAAATCAGACAGAGAGTCGGCCATACGCTTCGTCTCTACAAAGATGAGAGTCAAGCCGCCGGCGTGGGTGTGAAGGATATCGAGAAGTACGGAGCGCTTGTCAATGTCCTCGACGAACTCGACCTTTTGAGTGATATTCTCAGAGGTAGAGCCGACACGTCCAACAGAAAGGAAGACGTAGTCCTTGAGGAAATCCCTGGCCAACATCTGAATATCGCGGGGGAAAGTAGCCGAAAACATGAGAGTCTGGCGGTTGGCAACCATGGGCATGTCCTCTCCCTCGACAATGCGGCGAATCTGAGGCTCGAAACCCATGTCAAGCATGCGATCAGCCTCGTCAAGAACCAGGTACTTGATGTTGCACAGGGAGATGCGACCTCGCTCTATGAGGTCCACCAGTCTTCCGGGAGTAGCAACAAGCAGGTCGCAGCCTCGCTCAATCTGACGAAGCTGAGATCCGATATCGGCACCACCGTAAACGACACAGGGGCGGACCCAGGACCGGTAGGCGAACTTACGAGACTCATCGTAGATCTGAGAGACAAGTTCTCGGGTCGGGGCAAGAATCAGGGAGGTGGGATAGGCCTTGCGCTGACGACCGAACTGACCAGCGGCGTTGGCGGGCACAGGTGAAGGACCGTTCAGGAAAGCCTGGGACAGAATGGGGAAGAGGAAACCGCCAGTCTTGCCGGAGCCAGTCTGAGCACAGGCCATCAGGTCGCGGCCGTTGGAGACAATGGGGATCGAGTACTTCTGGACCGGAGTGGGAACCTTGTAATGGGCCAGCTCGATGTTGCGGCACAGGTGCTCGTCCAGAGGGGGAGTGGTGAACTGGTGAACGGGCTCGGGGACGTCGGTGCCAGAAGCCTCGACAGGAATGTCGTCATACTTCTCAAAGTTGATGCCGGTGTGCTGCTTGGACGGGTCGTCGATAGTGCCAAAGAGCTCGCGCTCCACGCGGGGGTTGGCAGGGCCGGGAATATGCTTGCCGTCACGCCATTGCCCATCGCCAGAGCCGCGAGAAGCATAACCACCACCACCGCCGCCAGAGTGACCTTCGTGGCCGCCGCCGCCGCCGCCAGAGTAGCCGCCGCCGCGACCACCCCAGCCGCCACGACGGTTATTCTGGTGAGCTGGAGGAGGAGCATCGGTGCCGTTGGCCCAGTTGCCCTGGGGGGGACCAGCGAATCCCTGGCTTCGAGGTTGTCAGTTTCTGCGTGGAAATACGAAGGGTGCGAAGAAGACTCACCTAGCCCAAGCACTGTTACCAAGTCCGTTTGGACCAGGTGCACCATTGGGAACTGGGGCAGGCGCGCCGTTAGGGGCAGGGCCTCCATTCATAGGAGGCGGTCCAGGGCGGTTTCGCAGGTGAGGAGGTATATACGATCGTCGGGGCTGACCGCCTTCGGGTCCAAGGTTGAGGCCGCCCATGTTGAGTTGATCCGCCATGATGGAAGGTGAAGTGTCAAGGACTGCTGAGAAGTCGTTGGCAAAGTGTTCAGGCGATGATTTCGACGTCCAGGTCGATTAAAGTAGATGACTCTTTCGGATGAAACGAGTGAGTATGGTCCCTGTCGACGCGATAGTGACAGGAGAGATTCGTCGAGAGAGAAAACAGAAAGCAGCAGCTCCCAATTTTCTTCCCAATTTGCTGAAAATTACGAGAAAACACACACGGTGTGCTTGGACAACTCCCTCGAAGAGCCGCGCAGAATCTTCAAAGGAAAGACCAAGGAAAGACGAGAGCGTCTGTAGAATGTTGAGGTTCGGGAGGGGGAGGAGGGGAGGATGAAGGGTGGAGAGGAGAGATTTTTGGATGGGGGTTGGAAGTTGTGGCGAAAGGAGGGAAAAAAGAAGAAAAAGGAAAAAAGAAGGGACGGATGCAGCTGGAGGCGAGGAGAGAGAAAAAAGTTGGGAGGGGCGCTCTGAGTGGCTAGAGAGCGGCTAGGCCCAAGGAAGGGTCTGGTTTTTTACTTTCCCCAATCAAAGACGGCCACCCTCTGCTAGGCTATCTGGTACCCGGAACAGTGGGCGAATTCTGCAGTACAGGGGTGGTATCCAGGCACAGTGCCTCCTGATCCTGCAGCATGGAGAAACTCGTACGCGCTTTACCGCAGTCACAGAGAGAAAGATAAGGGGGCAGGTATCTCTCTACCGAGCTCTAGGGAGAAATAACTTCCAGGGAAAGGGTGCGAAAGACGGAACTTGAAGGGGGGGAGGAAACAGGCATGAGCACGGCAACGCCGCTGCCGCAGTGGACCCACAGACTGGCGTAGAGGTACTTGACATTCTCTTACAGCATCCGCGCCTTGAAGGTCATCTTCTCCGTCCTCGACAACGCTCGATGACGGCAAACACGTACCTTACTGTACGGCAAACTTTACATGTCGAGCGGGCTGTCGCAGATTCTTGGGCATTTTGAGTTACCCTTACGAATACTGTGTCACTAGACAACTAAGTTACCTACAGAGAGTGTACAGATAGCGCTGTGCGCGCGCGCGGTACTGATGGTTTTAGCGTGCTAAGCGTTGCCATCCGTCACATCGTTTGCGTGGCTGCCACGAGAGGACGATACAGTTCGATAAGCCGAGCCGGGACAATGCACACGGTCGTGGTCATCAAAGTATTGTGGTCGCATGAGGTAGCATAATCGTCAAGAACGAAACTGCACGGATCCTACGGATGTGCCACAGTCCTCGAATTCGTGGCCTCGCATCTTCGCCAGTCCTTCGCCAGGAGCAGGTAGTGTAGGTACTTCACAGTACTGTACTCGCGCCAAGTCGAACCCAGTGTTTCCTCCTGACGCAGCGAGTCCCCGATAGGTACCTGGTCACTTTCAAGGGGGAACCTTGGCGCAGCAGACACAGCACAGTGCCTTACCTGTGCCAACTCGCCTCCCACAGAACGAAAAATCGAGGACATCGGTTACCATGGGAAAATTCACATCGACTTTTTCAGAGTGCGCAGCCCCTGCCCTGCGCCATTGCAGGCCTCGAAATCTCACCTCACCGCCTTTTGCCGAGTCGTCAAACGCTACACGTCTGTTTGCGTTTGCAGAGCGATGCCTTGTACCGTCCGACCGTGACGAGAGACAGAAAAGGTTGGGACAGTCCATCGTCGGCCGCTAATCCACACGCAACAAGCACGGCACATTTTGGAGGCTTCACTGTGCAACACTGTGCCTCAAGGTACCTACGTAACTTACTCCGTACCCGGTCGAGGCTTTTCATCTGTCAGCCATCAGCGACGACAACACCAAACGAGCCGCGTGCTAGGCACTCAACGTCAGCTGCGATGTACATAATGTACTCGGATCCTGTACTGTACGGTACCTTGAAAACGGTCCTATAGGATGACACAGTTGTCTGGAATTCCAGTGTTGCAGCGTTTCTCTCCCCAAACGCGCGTTTCGGCCAAGCGAGATCCAAGGAGCCTCATACGCCCGGGTACCGACAAATACTCTCTGCTACAAGTCGTTGCGAGAGTATTTCTTGGTCAAAAGCGGCCGAAAATGGTTTCTCAAGGTCTCTATATGTGCATCGTTGACGTCTACTATACTTCGTACGAATTTTCGGATCCACGACCGATGGCACTTTGAGCAGTGCTTTTTTCACTTGCGCCTTGACCCAAGCCGCATGCAAAGGAAGACGGTCAACCGTAATACGGTATGTGGCTGCAGCAGCCAATGTTTACACTCGTCTTGCAAGAATTGCTACCGAGCGAGGCCAAATAGCCTCTCCGACTGCTCGAAGCGATCCATTTGATCCGCCATCGGGTAGGCAACTCCGGGAGGCGTTTGTGTGACAAATCGGCCTTGCGGCCTTCCAAGCTGGTAGGCATCGACCATTGGTCGGCTAAACTCAATAGCATACTGTATGTAAATACAGTAAGCCGCCATATCGAGTATCGCCCCTCAATCCTTGCGCGCAGTCATGTCATCGTTGCACTGCCTACTGGTCAAGAGAAGCTTCTTGATTCATCACGCATAGTCTTCGTGGTAAGCCGAAAGCCCATAACAATCGAGTCTTACGAACTGCGAGGAAGCACTACGCTCAAGTCAAATACCTATATGGCCATTGTAAACCCAATTCGATTGCGGGCCATCCATGGCTGATCCCGTATTGGAAGACGACGTGATAGCGCCTAAATTGACACTCACCGGATCTCGGCTTGAGGGCTCATAGACTCTGAGTGCTCATCCAGCCGGAAGCCTCACGTCGGTATGCAAGAGCTAGACTTGTGTCATTTCCTGCTGTCACGGATTCCTGCCACACGCATGACACCCATATCGATCCCTGACTGATCATAATATTCTACGCGCTCTTCACCACGCGATCGTCGTCAAATTCTATGTCCACGATGCCGTCCACCTTGATGGCCTTGACCACCATGCCCTTGAAATCGATTGGTAATCGTCGCTTGAGCTCGTCAACGCACATTGTCAAGATCTTGATGCCCTGACCCAACGTAATGTCGGGGTGGTGATGCTTGTCGAGGATCGATAGGCAATAGTATCTGTTTTGCGGCGTCAATGAACAGTGCCAAAAAGGGCAAGGGCCTTTGGGCTGAACGAAAATGCAAATCCAAGGGGAGTCGGTCCCGCATTGAAACTTACTGTGCGTAGCCATGAGCTGCGTAGGGTACCTCCGCCAACGAAGCAAGGTAGTCCAGCCAGTATAGCGATGGCTTGCCAGTGATGGGGTCAACCCCTCCCATCAGCAGGTTTACGTTGTAGGGATGCCGTGATCGCAGGCTAGACGCGAGTTCTCCTCTGACAAAGTGTGCCAGACCCGAGGGGGAAAGCTCGGCTTCGTTGCGCATCGAGTAGAGCTGGGCGTTTCTTTGGATGTACTCGGCGAACTGGACTGCAATCGTGTTAGAGCCAGATCCGCGGGGGCGTCTCGGTCAGGGCGCGCGAACCTGTATCACCGGCCTCGCCAGAGAATGCGAGGAGTGTGTGCTTATTGAGTGCTCTCGTCTTGTCGTCAGAGGCCTTGAGGATGGTGGCACCTCGCATCGCCGCTTTGGAGGCGGCGATGATGGTAAAGTCCTTGCCCGTGATGCCCAGCAGAACCTCCCTAGTCCATTGTTAACAGATAACACATGACAGAAGGCAAAAACCAGCTTACATGGTGACTTATGTGCTGTCCTGCCTTGTGATAGATGTTTGTGGACGGAATCACGAGGACAATAATTAGAGTCGTGGTCTTGGTCGGAGGTGAGCTTGCCTCCAGTTGCAGCAGAGCTACCTTACGTCCGGCTCTTGCCTTCCGCTAGGCTGTAGGTCGCTGCGCGTCCGCGAGCTTCCAGGTACGTACCCAGCCAGTGCTGGGCGCTCTTGCAGTGACCTCTTATTCTCGGCTGCACTATTCCCCGAAAGCCCGTCGTTGATTCGCTGGGCGATCGGTGACGGCGGGGCACCACATCCGCCCGTCAACTTTTTTTTTCTGCCTGTGATAACGGCCGCAGATGGTCGATTCTACTAATTGACCGCAGCAGGGACCAAACTCCAGTAATTCGGCTTGAATTAGTGAGCGACCATGTCGTCCTTTTTCACCGTGCCCGGCTCCCAGAAGAAGCGCAAGCGACCCTCTGCGCCAGATGCACCGAAAAAGAAGGCTGCAGCCACACGGACATCGGCGAAACCTGCAGGCAAATCCTCTTTTGCGACAAAGAAGAAAGTCGAGCGGAAAGCGACGCCCTCTGACTCGGATGAGGACGATGATGAGGACGATGACGAAAGTCTAGAAAGCCGTTCACAAGTGAGCGATGCGGAAGGCGAATTCGACTCAGACGACGAGGGCGAGACCGCTGCCGAAAAGAGGTTGCGGCTTGCGGAGCGCTACCTCGAGAATGTTAAGGAGCACGTTGACGAAGCCGGCTTCGACGCCGCAGATATCGATCGAGACTTGATTGCAGAACGACTCCAGGAGGATGTGGCAGAGACAAAGGGTCGAGTCTACCGACAACTTGCTTCCGAATTGGCCTTCCCCAAAGCCCTTCAAACCTTTTACAGAACCAACACCAATACCGTCACCTCAATCGCCGTCTGCGCACCCTACTTTTATACCGTCACAAAAGACTTATACCTGCACAAGTGGAGGACGCAAGACCTCCCGCAAGATCAATTTCCTCAGACGACAAAACGGAAACCTAAGAAGCCGCCCGCACCGCCTAGGAGGAAGCCCGAGCTCGTGTGCTGGATCAAGGGAAGTCAGGGCAAGAGCAAGGATAAGGCATACCAGAGGCATACGGGACAGATACTGGCCGTCGCAGCGTCGCCAGACGGCAAATACGTCGTCACGGGAGGAGAGGACCGCAAGCTCATCGTCTACGACGCCGCGACGTTGAAGCCGATCAAGGTATTGACACATCACCGGGCCGCCATCACCGGCCTCGTTTTCCGCAGAGGGACGAATCAACTCTACTCTGCATCCAAGGACCGTACGGTCAAGGTCTGGAGTTTGGACGAGTTGGCATACATTGAGACGCTCTTTGGCCACCAAGACGACGTGGTCGACGTGGACGCCCTCGCCCAGGAGAGGTGCGTCAGCGTAGGCGCCCGCGATCGTACTGCGCGATTATGGAAAGTCATGGAAGAGACGCAACTAGTCTTCCGAGGCGGTGCGGTCGACAAGAAGACTCGGCCGGGCGTTGATCCCCGCTCCATGCTACACGAGGGCAGCATGGACCGGATAGCCATGATTGACGACGAGCTCTTCGTCACCGGCAGCGACAACGGCGCCATCGCGCTATGGAGCGTGCAGAAGAAGAAGCCCGTGTACATTGAGCCGCTCGCCCACGGTCTCGACCCGCCGCTCGAGCCGTGCAAGGCCTCTGCAGAGGAGCGGCCCGGCGCCAACGTCGTGCCCGCGCCGACGCCCCGCTGGATCACGGCGCTCAAGACGATCCCTTACTCGGACGTCATCCTCAGCGGCAGCTGGGACGGGCACGTTCGCGTCTGGCGCCTCTCCGAGGACAAGAAGAAGATTGAGCCCGTTGGCGTCCTGGGCGACCACCATCAGCAGCAGCAGCTGGAGGAGGAAGAAGGGGACGGAGGCGACGAGGGGCAAGTCGACGCCGGGGCTCACCGGACGCGCTCGCGGCGCGCCATACCCGGCATCATCAGCGACATTGGCGTCTTTGAGCGCGGCGACCGCGGCAGGGACGGACTGTGCGTCGTCGCGGCTGTCGCGCAGGAGCACCGCCTGGGTCGGTGGAGGGTGCACAAGGGCGCGCGCAACGGCGGCGTCGTCTTCGAGGTTCCTCGGACGTTCTTGTCCAACGGCGCAAAGGAGGGCACATCGGACGAGGACGAGGATGGGGGCGACGACGAGGGTTCATAGCGTGGGCGCAACTTGCAAATATAATGACTGGGCCAAACGACCCGACTTTTCTCTTGTCTTGACGACTTTTAACTGCACCTACTCCTCGAACATGGGCCTGCGCTCCGTATCACTTATGATGGTGTCATATCTTAACGACGAGTTATCTTCAAGTAGACTTTTACGTCATGTGACGGGCCGAGTTGTGCTGTAGTCGGCAAGCCCATCGTCTTGTGTGCATTGCTCCTCAACCTACCAACAACGTGTCATCTACCAGACTCGCCATCTATGTCAGAGAAAACGACCGACGGCCAACATCGGCCGTCGATGCAGTCAAGTGCGCCGCCCCTAATGCCCTCCCTTGCCATCTCTAAAAGAACGCTCACGTCCACCCACGAGCGACCAAAATGACGAGACCAGACCACCGTTCCGAGAACGCCGCTGCTGATGCGCTATGCGTTTATGCGTGACCTGAATCTGCCGTAAAAATCGTGGCAAGACGGAAAACGCCAAATGGTAAAAGCAGAAACAAGAAAAGATGCGAGAGACCTCGACCCCTTGAGAAGGAGCCGACGCAAACGCGGGCGTCCCCCCTATAACGCCAAAGGCAAATGCCCTCGTGCGGGAAGTCTCTCCAATACACAGCCTATCTAGGGCCGCGCTGAGAGAATGTGACCTAGTCCACCTAAGTCAAGTCTATTTCTCTCGACCGATCAATGCCGTCGTATCTCGCCTCGGACTGAGTCGGGGGACTCTCAATTGACCTCACGATTCCCGTAGATGGTGCCAGCCCGCGAGACGGCCCGCTTGCACCACGTACGGGACGCTGAGGAGGTGAGCTCACCACGTGCGAGTCTCTCTTAATGATCTCGAGCGATGGGTCCCTCTCCTTGCGATTCTCCTCGATTGTCTGACAACCCGTCACTGTGGGAGAGCTTGCGAGCGGTGATATGAACCTCGGCTCGTCATCAGTAATCGTGATTGGCGCGGCGAAGCGCTCTACTTCGCAAGCTTGACCTGATGTACGAGCAGCCTCGAGATTCGCAACTTGACGTCGACGTTCCCTCTTTGATAGGAACACTTTCGGGGAGGACTGCGCCGAGAAGAAGGCTTCGTTGGGAGGGCTAACACTGGGGATCGAACTTGAACTGTCGCGAGCTTCTTCCACTGGTCTGACTTGGTCATCCATATCCTTAGCACAAGCTGGATCTCTGACGACTGTCGTCAAATTCTTCACTTTCGACTTCTCGCTACCAACCGCTGGATTAAGCGCTTCGACCGGCGGAGTCTGTGCAGGATTCGGGATGCCCGAGACAGGCGAGTGTCTCTTCAGAAGTGGCTGTGCTTCTGTGGATGGAAGAATCCGAGGCCCCTCTGGCTTAAGTTTCTGCTTCTGCTCTTTCTCTTTCTCCTTGGCCAGTCGATGTTGTTGTTCTCTTTGCAGACCAAATATCAGTTCCCGCAATTCGTTCCGCAATGTCGGAGGGTCGATTTTCCAGCCCAGATCCTCCTTCAGGAGCAATTTGCGGGCAACTGCGTCGGGATCTTTCAAGAACTCCTCAACGTAGGCCAATACGAAGACTCCGCAATCACAGAAGTTGTTTTGTTCGGGGATTTCCTTGGCCTTCATCCCGTTAGGATACAGCGCCAATTCCATCTTCTTCTTGTCTCTTGCTTCCTCAACCAAGTATTCCTTGAGTGCTCTACAAGTCGCATAGTGCTGGCTACCAAGGGAGTCGAGCGTAATGACTTTGGGCTGCCTCGGATCAACCTTGGACGTGTTGACATCGCTTGGAATTTGGGAGCGAATGTCGGAAGAAGGAAGCTGGGCGGCTCTTGCTGATGAGCTTATAGGAGGTATATCGGACATTGTGATGTCTTGCATGTCATCTCGCGCCTCGTCCTCAGCGGTAGCCGGTATGCCATTGAGCGCGTAGGGTACATTGCAGATAATTGCCAGGTACCAATGCGCCCGCTCGTTGACGGGTACAAGGATGTAATCGTAAGAGAACAAATCAAACTTGGCCGTCCAGGTCTTGACTCCCTCGTAGTTGATTTTCCCTTTGGTTGATCTCAACTTTTCGAAGAAGAATGTGCTGAAGATGTGGACTTTCTTGAGGACCTCTGGCCGCTCATGCTCTAGCTTAACCTGCAAGTATCGCAGGTAGAAGCTGATGAGATTGTCATTAAGGAACTCTCCCTCGTCAAGCCTCACAATGTCATCGTTATCGACTGTCGCCCTGTTCTTGCCTGTTGCCGGAAACACGAGGGACCTTTGCCAGTCCTTTCGCCATTCAGGATTTTGTCTAGTCCATCGGATTGGGCTTGGCTGGCGTGCCGTAGGTGGCGAGGATGGCTTAACGTCTCGCCGATTTCGAAGGCTGCGTATGGGGGCTTCCGTTTCGCTGCTCACTGCCACAAGCTGATTTTCGGGAGCGGAAGCAGGGACACGCATTCCATCCTTGAGCTTCGCTGGTCGCTGTATATTGGCCGGCACCGTGACTTGATCAGTCGGCGCATTCCTTGGTGCTCTTTCCCAAGGTATATCAATATGATCGGTCCTCTCTCGTACATCCTTGTTCGAGTTCACTTGTTGATGTTCTCTCGCCTTCACGAGAGCCCAACGTGCTTTATCTTGCATCGTCTTTCTAAGGCCCTGTCAGCCATCCGCAATGGGCCATGCATATGTAACTGGGATCGACTTACTGATGCTCTTCTTTGACCGCTGGAGCAGGACGGACTGATGAGAACGTAGATGCGAATGTAGATGCTCCACCTACGGTTGTGAAGGTGAGCACAAGGATGCTACCCTTGTCGCGATCACTGGCCCGCCGGAGTATAACGTATGGACCTCCCCCAGCAGTGACTTGGAGAACCTGAACTTTGTTGACATTGACGTGCAGCCACTGTTGGTATGCTTCGTCTCCATTTGTCATTACCGGTACTAGTGAGCCTGAAGTATCGTCCCGCCGCAGGAAAATTTGCGTGTTCTCATCCCCGTTGCTTTCGTAAAAGCGCGAACCACAGACTGCCACCTCAATTTCCATGGGGGCCGATTCCGAGGTTGATACTAACTTTTGGCCCTGTGGTCTTTTGAAGACCGTGGGCTGGATATCGCCTCTTGCCTCCAAGGTGCGTGGCTGCCGAACTTTGGTGAAGTTGTTGTTCCTCTTGCCATCCCCATTTGGATCTTGAAGAAGCTCATCGTCAGAGACGTTCTCCGGTTTTTTCGCATGCGATCTGGTCCTCAAGGGAGGTAGACCAGGCTCAGCGGTAGCCTTGGGAACGGGTTGAGGATGGACGTCCGAGACGATATTTGCCGCCGGCGGGTGATCGTCGCTTGAGAGGATGTCAGGGCTTTGAACGGCCACAGATCGAGATGTCATATCCGACATGGGGCTTCCGGTGCGATCCCAGATCTGCTGGGGGCGGGATTGATCATGCGAGCTTGACTTTCGGCTCTTTCGCTTCTTGCGGTTTAAACGGCATGCCGAGCGTTCGTTTGCTTGCGCCAGTTCGCGGATCCTATATGAATCGGTCGCCTTTTCCGGAGTATGGACGCTTCTCGAATCGTCGATATCGCTTGGACTCGGTCGAGTGAGATCGTGGGTAGATGCGTTTGCGTGCGACTTGGTGGACGAGGTAAAGTAATGACTCTCACTCCCCGCCATTGCTGATCCAGGCCCGTCGGGCTTGAGACGCTTGGTGGGGCGCGCATCTTGGAAAGCCGCAGAGGGTTCACGTTGGTTAAGAGTGTTTCTCGGTTTCACAGCGGCATTGATGTCTCTCTTGGCAATCGTCAGTTTCTAACGGATATCGTAGTGGATGGGCCACCACGTTACCATGCGTGCTGCGGACGACGAAGCCATGCTGCGCGACGGGTTTCTGCCAAAGGAACACTTGATGAGCGTGGCCTGGTGAATTGTTTGTCAAGGTCTGAAGCCGCATACCCATAATCTGGAAATGAGTGATGTTCTGTCGAGTGGTATCGTCCTAGCGGACTGTTTCCTCGCCGTCAGAGTTGGTTCGGACAAGGGAGCCACGATAAGAGGTAGTTGGTCATACTCCCATCGAGACTTCTTTGCCTCTTTGCCTTGCGACAGCGCCGACTCGTGAATATGCGACTCGTCTATGCAGCGATCCAGCTTGGCGTCGCCGTGATGCTGCTTCGTTCGGGTAACTGTGCAGATGGCAGCACCGTCGGGTCTGGCACGGCTCAGCGACCAGTGACGGTCTCAACTAAATCGTCATGGGCGCTTGATGCTGCATTGGTGGCCCTGGTCTTCAGGAAGATAAGAGTCGAGGGCGTTAGAGTTGGGTGTGGCTCTCAATGGGCGGGTTCGTGAGGTGGAAGATAGACTCAACGTCGGCACCCATTAGTTACCAAGGTAGGCAGCAAGTGAAACGGGACACGCGCTGGAGATCCAGCGAATATTTCAGAAGCCCGTGCTGCCTGGCGGGCTGGGTCGAAGCCTTCCAAATTCCAAGTTCAGTTCAAGGTTAGGCCCACTGAGGTGGGCGGCACCTGCGCAGTTGCGGGGACTACAATTTGTGGCTGAAGGCCCAGGTCCCGCCGCCGGGGGGCTACAGGGATTGAGTTGGCCTCGGGACAGGAGGCACACTTTCTTGCTTTGAGACCCTAGATGCAGAGCACTGAGGCGTCGGGCCTTTGCCAGCCATGACATCGACAAAAATAATCAGACACCTTGGATGCCTACTTGACCACTGGAATCATCTGCGAACACTGACTTATCAATGCTGCCCGGGGGTTTTTTTTTTTTTAATTTGTAGGAGATCAGTAAGGTAATCACGGCCAACAAGAGTTCTATATTTCGCTACCTCGATACATATCAGATTCTCATAATGCACCGAAGAGTGGTGACAATGCGACCATACTACAGCAGCGACGTCCCATCATTTCTGTCCACCTATTCGTAGTATCGTCGCCAATGCACAACGCCACAGTGTACCAAAGCCTGCTCACGCAAGTCTCCCCTGATTCGTCAGTCGTGCAGCAGCATGACCCACCCCCACGCAAGGCTGAATAACCGCTAAGTTACCTATTGACTGCAGAGCTCCATTCGCGCAATTGGGAGTTGCCCGTTCAAACGTGTCCTGAATAAAGCTGCTCCCATTCACCGACCACCGCCAACTACCTATTGTCTCGTCGAGTCCAATGCCGCGGTAACAAGAGTCAATTTCGCTTTCAGAACCACTCGCACAACTTTCAAGCGCGTGCGTGTCTTCTCGACACCCGCGCGCCATATTCACGCCTGCCCACCATGCATTCCTCCTTCACCCGCATCCAAAACGTCTTTGGCTTCTTCACCACCGTCGCCTGCGTCTTTGCCGCCTTCATCGCCGCGACGGACCTCTTTGCAGCGCGAACGCCATCCGGCACAATTACTCCACAAAATGTTCAGGTGTACGCGCATTCGCCCCAATGAGCCGGCGTCGAGATCAAGCTGCTCCAGATAATTTGGCATGTCATTCAGGTGCTGACTTGACTCCGTGGGACACAGCGTCAAGGGACGGCCGCATTATTACAGCTCGAAAAAGGAAGAGTACGCCGTCATCAAGTTCTCTCTCGATGCCGACCTCTCTTCCCTCTTCACGTGGAACACCAAGCAAGTCTTCGTCTACGTCACCGCCGAATGGCCCAGCGCCGCCGGCCAGAACGCGACCAACTCGGCCGTCATTTGGGACAGCATCATCACGAACCCGAGCGCCGATCACTTGAAGAATATCGGACCTATAGCCATGAAGAAGCTCAAGAGAAGCGCCGAGGGCAAATCTATCGATCCCAGCAGGTGCCGTCCCCCTAGTCCGATGTTTGCTCCATCTCGGCCAAAGTCCCGCTAATCGTGTCCCAGGGGTATTCTGAAAATCAAGAACCAGAGGCCCAAGTATCAAATCACCCACCCCCGTGGAAAGATTGCCAAGAGCCAGGATGTCACACTCAAGCTGCATTACAATGTTCAGCCTTGGGTTGGTCTTCTCACGTGGGACATGAATATGGACCTTGGTCTCTGGAAGACCATGCGCGGCGGCATGAGTGAGAGATTCAACCTACCGGCCCTCAAGGCTACTGACAACAACAGCAAGGGCAAAGGCACATGAGTAGATACAGTGGACTGGCGTGGAGCTTGAAATTCACATATGAATGAACCGCAGAAGTTATCCCAAGAAGGTAGATTGACTTCCTAGTCTACACCTCTCCCAACACTGTCCATGTCCAAGGGCAGCGCTGGCGCTGTCTGTGCCAAACAGACATCGCAAGCATCCAAAAGTATTGTACACCAAGAGCCATCCGTCTATCCTGTCTAGATGTGTCAACGCCTCTCGCAATACATGTGCAACAATAGAACAGGGTATCTGGTCATCTCTTATTCCGTCCAGCCAATGCTCTCCGCACATTATTCCAAACCTATTCTAGTAAAATGACCCGTTTGGCTTCTTCAGGAGCTTGGTGCAGCGTTCTCGCCACGCCCTCTGCTAGAGAATCCTCGGCCTCTATTGCCACGTCCACGTCCGCCACGCCCCCCGCGCGGGCTGTCGAGGCCTGCTGGGGGAGGGACATTGCCGTACATTGGCGTGCGCTCTCGGGATGGAGGCGTCTGGTATCCGTCCGCACCGCCGCGGCCCCAACGAGGAGCGCTACCGTTGCCTCGGCCAGCGAAATTATTTCCGCTTTGGTTGTGTCCATTCGTCCCACGCACCGGAGATTGAGACTCGTTGGGACCGTTCCTATACACGAGTGTGCTGTGCATGAGGTTGGGGCCTCCGCCTCGAGGATTAGGGCTGCCGCGACGAGAATTAGGACGGCTGCCGCCATTGACGGCACCGCGCCATCCGCCTCTCAGTGGAGGTGGTGCCGCAGCATCCTTGTACTGCGGCACGCCCACCGAGCCGACAGGCCTCGCCATTGTTGAAGAGCCGGTCCACTTTTGTTGAGACTTTGAGGATGCGGAAACAACCTGTCTATCGGTCGTGTTCAGCACCGATGATGACGCCACCGTCTGGCCACGGAACATGGGCGCTCTCTCGCCCAGCGTCGTGCCGCTCATGAACGACGTATCCCACACGACATCGAGCAGTAGCGCTGTTGCGGTCCTGCTGATGCCAGCAACTGTTCCTCTCGTAGCAATCGGGACTTTGCCAGCTGCAGCCGCGAACGTCACCCGATCACCAAGACTGAAAGTCTGGTTACCCAGCACAAGTTCAGCGTCAGAAGGCTTCAAGATAGCTGCCCGAGGCACGCCACGCAATGTGCGAATCTGCGTGTCCTGTGTGGCTTGAGATATCTCTTCCCCTGCTTTCGCCAGTTCCATGACAACGTCAGAGTCGAGCTGCTCAGCCTCTAGAGGGACGCGCTCAAATTTGCCCGTCTCTTGCTTCTTAAGCCAAGCCCCAATATCCTTAATGCGCTGAGATGCGACGCTCGGATCGTTCCATAAGTCGATATCGAGGATCTCGCTCTTCTGAGGCTCCTTCTGAATAGCGGCAAAGAAGTCAGGGAAAGTCATCATGTAGTCCGCAATCAATTTGATAGCCACGTTACTGAACTCCCAACCAGCATTCGACTTCCGAGAGTATCCCAGCACTTTGAGTTTTCGTGCTTCGAATTTCAGGTTCAATCCGAGATTAAGCTTGAGACCTGCGGAACTGAGAACCTGAAAGGAGGACGTGATTTTGCTGAGGATCAAAGGATGTATGCCGAGTTGCTTGGCAACTGCAAAGGATGGCGTGTACGGGTTTCTGCGCTCGGCATCGTAGATGACCTGTTTTGTAAATGGGGGCTCCTTGTTTTTGGGAATCGACACGACGACTTCCGATTTGTTGCCGACGTGGCCAGCAATCTCCAGGGGACGTCCGTAGGCGTAGTCCCCGAGGAAAAATGCTCGGGTTCCGACGGGAAACTCCTCCTCAATGGGGAGAGCAGCTTTCTCAATGAACCGTTCGTCCTCGTTGATGACTTCGTCCACAATGGTCTGGGCTGCGTAGGTGCTTCGAAGGCTTGGATTCTCCGCGTACTCCTTGATCAAGGCTCCCTCTTCCGTCTTGATCAATCCTCTGAGCATGTGAACTTGGACGAGACATTCGACCTGTCCAATGGATATAGCGAGTCGCTTCCCGTACCAATTCTCCAGATATTCGGCTTCCCTGGAAAAATCAGTTGCCTCTCTATTTGTGTGATCTTTCGTGATGATATCTTTTCCGTTCTCAGCCAGTTCGAAGGTAAAAAGCTCGTCTTGCACCTTCATAATCTTGGCCTCCTGAAGGAACGGATAGCCGACATAACACTTTTGACCCAGCTTCGTCTTCCAGGTTTCGATACTTGTACGGAAGCTAGTGTCTGTGAGAGTCACAACAACGCTAGGGTTCCTGCTGTCGGCCTGGAAGACGTTTACTCCGTAGCCCTCAACAAGTTGTGCAGTATAGGGCAGACTGTGAAGCGTGGGGAAGCCAGCAAGAGCTTGCACATTCAACAAAGCGCCGCTGGTAAGACCCGAGAGGTACTCCAGTCCTTCGACGTCAGGTAGATCAAAAATGTTCTCGATGCAGCGGCAAGACTGGACGTCGGGGAAGATGCCGGGCAGCGGTGACGGATAAGTGAAGTTCAAGTCTGAAGAGAATGTGAACTTTATAGGGACGCCAAAACCGTTGCGACTCTTTTCGTCATCACTCAGGCGCTCGTTGTATGAGGCCATGGCGTCCAACAGGCGCTTTTCATCGATGAAAGGGATCTTGACAACAGCCTCCCATTCCATCTTCTTGCCGTTCATGTCTAGCTCGAAGTCTCTGGGATAAAAGTCAATGATCGGTGAATTTGGATTCGTCATCAGGTCGTGGTAAACTGTGGGAACAATCTTTTTGCTGCGATCCGGCAAGACGCCCATGAGCTGCTCATAAGGCTTGAAAGGCTGGCCTTTCTTGAAGTTCAGGTCGGCGCCAAGGCCTTTGCTTACGTCTGTTGTGTCTTATTAGCATAAAATTACAACATTACGGAAACCTCTCTTACCGGAGATCAGAGGCGCGTAGTGGTAGCCGTAGAACCAGGGCCATGAAGCAATGCCTTTATAATAGTAGTACAAGACCCACTGAAGACCTTGAACATAGTTCTCGCAGAGAGCTATCTGTTCTTGCGCGTACTTGTCGGCAGGCCACTCGGGAAACTTCTGCAGGTAGTACTTGGTTTTCCAGCCCTGATATTTGTCCTGGTAGAGCTTGTCGTAGTGGTCTTGAGCATCCTCAGGTGTCACATCAACGACCTGAGCCTTATCGTACGTACGTATGACGCGCCACGCAGCCAGGTTGCCTTCTTCGTCGTCGTCTTCGTCGTCTTCTTCAGCGACTCGCCGAGGAAATTGAACGACCAGATGCCGATCACCGTTGTCATCTTCCATGGTGGACCAGTCAAGGTGCATGGATTCAGCGATATCTTGTACAAACTTTCGGTCTGCAGCCTTCAACTGCGCGCCAAGATTCAGGGGCGCATCGGAGCGGTTGGAGACGTAGGGACGAATCGTCTGCTTCCACAGGTCTCGCTGAGCCGAGGTGATGACAAGCTGTTTGCCTCTCGTGTTCTTGTGACTGTGCTCATTTCGTCCATTTTGCTGTCTCTCCATCTGTTTTGATGCGTACCACTTCTCATCTGACACATCATTCTCGAATGACACAAGCTCAAGCTTGCTGAGCTCATCCAAAAGAGCCCGCAGGCGGGTCATGTTGATGACACCATTCTCGTTGATGTATCCATCACACTGAGGAAGGACCTTTTTGTATATCCCAAACATATTGGCTAAAGCTCCTTCGTTGATGTGAAGACCTGGGAGATTTGGAAGGAAGTCGTTTCCAACAAAGAACGCCATGAGGATAAAGTCGTCGATGATGCGTTCGAGGTCATATGAAAACTTCAGAGCGCCGTCTTGTTGCATATCCTGAAATTCCAGTTCCAAGTACTCCCTGACAATGCAAAGGTGGAGAAGATAGAAGTTCTGATGCTCAAGCTCCTTGGATTTGGACTTGGAGGCCCGCCCAAAAGTCACTTCCTCTCGGAGGAGGCAGAAATGCGGATCGTGACTAAGAAGACCAAGCATGATTAAGTCGGCATCTAGGCCGTAGAGACAATGCCGGACGTTGGCGTTGTAGTTAGGCTGTGCTTTGGCGTTGCGAATATACTCCATGATCTTGTGTTCTCCTTCGCCAGGCACATCATGACCCGAGAGAACAACCTCGCAGCCCTGCCATTCCGTGTCCTCAGAGATCTTTTTATTGACAAAGTATCGCAGCTGCTGGGACAATTTGGCCATGAATTCGGTACCTATCAAGTGATTAGCATTTAGATTGGAGCCACTGTCATACGAACAACTTACCAGGTGTGATGCAGTTGCTATCGAATGGCTCTTCCTTGGGCATCTCCACGCCCTCCTTGATCGCCTTCTCACGTGCTTTCTCAACATCAAGCGCCGTTCTGAAGCGCCGGGCTCTCTGTTGATTCATTTTAGCTCGCGGTGCTACTCCATCAATGGCCATGAAGAAGAGCTGTTTCGGCTTGATCTTGCCGAATAGATGCTCAATGTAGTTAAAAATCCGAATGAACATTTCTTCCTCGCTCAATCTAAATGTCGCATCTTCGCCCGCATCCTTATGGGTACAGTTATGAATGATACCATTCATATCGAGCTAAGGGAGCAGATTAGCGGACTGGAGGCTGAGGACACTGAAGAGGGGTGGATACATAGAGGCAGTCAAACTCGGGTATCCGATTCTCTGCGATAACTTGCGATATAGCCGGATAGCGCTCTGAGAGCCATCTGAAGAACTTGGGAACACTACAGCCGAGGTTAGCCACGCGGTCGGCCCAACAACAAGAGAACACATGCGACTGACCCCATGACGAGTAGCGGCAGAAGCCTGTCTGCCGGGATACAACAAAATGTTCAGGTTGAGATTCGTAAACGAGATGCGATCACCGAAATGGACCTAACGAAAGATGCGCAGCGACTCTAGCGCAGGATGGGATACTTCGTACACTCGATAGGGACTTTCGAGAGGAGGAATTGGTGATTTCGCCACGTCGTCGAGACGTAACACCGTAGAGCGAAGAAATGAAGGGGCTCAGAATTGTCGAGCAACCCTCACGCCGACAGGAGCGCAGCTGCGAGTGGGAAGACGGGTCTCCAAGCGGCGAAGCGGGAAGTCGATGACTGGTGGAAAGTTGCGATGGGCAGATGGAAGTGAGAGCTCGACCTGTGCTGCATTTAACTTAGGTAGGTAGCGATTCTGAAGTGCTTAGTGGGGATGAGGGGTCTGCGAAGCGCATTGAAGTAGACTTCCGAGGAAAAACGCAGAAAAAGTACTTTTGAGCTAAAACCACTCCCTGTCTACCTGCGAGGCCGCCACCAAAGCCACAATAGCACTAATGGGACGCCCCCAGTTAGACTCCCACTTCACTTAACGCGTTACGCGCGTGGGCTCATATTTTCCAGCCTCGTCGCCAGCTTCATTACCGACACAGCTCGCGCTGCCAACTTACCGTTCTCTTTGTAGCGACTATCAACCTCTTGAGGCATACGATTCAGCCTCCGCCCTACGATTGTATCCCTTGTCGTCGTTCGACAATCGTCGTCGAATATGGCTCCCGCGCAGGCATCCGATCCCGAGGTCGATGGTGAGCTCAACCCCTCTGGACCTCTCCGCCGACACGCACGGCTATCAATCTGGGATCGTCGGGCAACGCTAAAGACCTTCATTGCAGTAGACATGATGCAGGATGAAGACGATGATCAGATTGAGCGTCTGATCAACGAAGGCAAGAGTCTACCCCATTTCCCCAGCGCAGCTTTCGAACCATCTAACATCAATCAGAGTACAAGACTTGGAAGAAGAACAGCCCTTTCTTGTATGATATGATTTTAGGGTGAGTAAAGTCGCTGCGCCATTCCGAGAACCAAATTAATTCTTTTAAGCACGGCTTTGACCTGGCCGACTCTCACAGTCCAGTGGTTCCCTGATGTCAAGGAGCCCGAGGGCAAGAATTACCGGATGCACCGACTTTTACTTGGTACTCACACTTCCGACGAGAGCACCAACTATCTTCAGATTGCCGACGTACAGATCCCCAAGGCTGTCACGCCTAACCCTGACAACTACGATGAAGAGAGGGGGGAGATTGGGGGATATGGTAACGCCAGCGATGTGGCTGCCATCAAATGCGATATTGTCCAGAAGATCGAGCACCCGGGCGAGGTCAATAAAGCTCGATATCAACCGCAAAATCCAGATATCATTGCAACTCTGTGTGTGGATGGGAAGATCCTCATCTTCGATCGCACGAAGCATCCTCTCCAACCTACGACACCTGGCAAGATCAGCCCACAAATCGAGCTCATTGGTCACAAGTCGGAAGGTTTCGGTCTAAGCTGGAATCCGCATGAAGCCGGATGCCTAGCGTCCGGTAGTGAGGACAAGACTATGTGCCTCTGGTAAGTCATCCAACTTTTCGGCAAGAAAAGCATCATGAAGCTGACATAGCGCCACAGGGACCTCAAAGCTCTCGAGGCTGAGTCCAAGACGCTACGTCCCGCTCGCAGATATACGCACCATACCCAAATTGTTAACGACGTCCAGTACCATCCGATTGCCAGGAGCTTCATCGGCACGGTATCAGACGATCAGACACTCCAGATTGTTGATGTCAGACAGAGCGACACGAACAAGGCTTCACTGGTTGCCAAGCGGGGACACCTCGACGCTATCAATGCCTTGGCTTTCAACCCGACCTCGGAGGTCCTTGTTGCTACTGCATCTGCTGATAAGACAATCGGCATTTGGGACTTGCGAAACGTCAAGGAAAAGGTGCATACACTTGAGGGTCACAACGATGCAGTCACGTCTCTATCTTGGCACCCGACCGAGGCGGGTATTCTAGGCAGTGGAAGCTACGACAGAAGAATCATTTTCTGGGACCTGACCCGTATTGGTGACGAACAACTTCCCGACGACCAGGATGATGGACCCCCAGAGCTGTGAGTTGCTTCGCATTCCTTGCAAGAAGATAAGCTGACATCAAATCGCCAGACTTTTCATGCATGGTGGACACACAAATCACTTGGCTGATTTTAGTTGGAACCCCAATGAGCCGTGGCTCGTGGCGAGTGCAGCAGAAGACAACCTTTTGCAGATCTGGAAGGTGGCAGAGTCTATCGTTGGGAGAGACGAGGGTGATCTGCCTGTCGATGAGCTTGACCGATAGGTGAGGTGGAAGTTCCTGCAAACGCCTTCGCCTTCATAGGATGATGTGACAGTGGCTCAGTGGAGACGGTGGAAGGAGTTTGAGCGAGAAAGCACCCCTTTACCGAATGCCGGAGCGTCTGAGGGAGAAAGCCTCCCGGCATCGGATGCGGAAGTCTCTGAGCGAGACAGCTCCCCGATATAGAGTGCGGGAGCCCTTGAGTGAGGCAGAAACCGACGGGTCAGTCATTTCAGGGAAATGGAGGAAAACTGCACTTTCTGTCCGTGGCTTTCTTTGCGGCGCGTGAGCCTGGGCCGTGAAAGTACTCGAGTTGCTGCGGAGGTTATCGTAGGTAATCGAGAATAGACGTGGATCATCTGTTCACGTATACAATAGCAATGATGGGAAGACGCGTCTGCTGCTGGGTGATGTTCAGCTTTGCACTGCACGCGTTATGACGTGTGCTGTTCAACCAAACGTAAGTAAACAGTCTATGAATCCACACTGGCCGCGGCTGCCTGTTCACTATTGTCCACCTATTGTCACCGCGCTCAATAACGCAGGTCTGTTCGATGTTCCTTGCCCATTGGCGCTGTCGGTACTTACCACTCTAATGTCAGTCCACTGCAAAACAGCCGGCCATGTCTGTTCTGGCATCGCCATCTTGAGCATCAACACTCCCCGACTTGATGGCGATACATTCGCTAACGCATCCAGACCAGCACTTGGAGACCGAGTAATCTGTCTTCACCATGGACGCGGCGGCCGACCTCGAGCAGATCAAGCGAGTCGCCATCGCCCATGGCCTCGACGAAGATCATGCCGAGGTGCTTTCCGAGATCGTACTCGCCAAGCTCAACGAGGCAGCCCAGCGCCGGGCGAGAGGGGAGGAAGTGACGATGATGCAGATTGTCGAGTCCATTCAGCAGTATACCGCCGAGGAGAACATCAGGTTGCAAGAGTTGCGGCGGCAGGAGCTGCAGCAGCAAGGCGTGAACTTGGACGACATAATGGACGAAGACGACCCAGATGAACTGCTGGGAGATGCGAGCGAGGAGGATGATGAGTGCGCCAGGATCAAGGTCGATGAGTCCAACGGCGGAAGACGCTTCAAGTTTCAGCTGCTCAAGGACGGCCTCGAGAACTACCTGGGGGATTATGCCGAGGACACGACCATGACTGAACCAGGCGACATCCCCACCGTCGGCCTCAGAGAGAGCGGAATGAATCTCATCACCGCCATGTCCCAGCGCGTCGAGCTCGCTGTCGAGCTGGCAAAGCATCTCGGCCCAGAGGACCTACTCAACGTCTACAGCATCAGTCGCCCATTCTACGAGATAATCAATGGCCATCTGCTCTCGTCGGTTCGTCAGATCATCTCGTACAAGGCCCCCGAGGCTGGTCGCATCTTCAACTTCAGACTGTATCGCAAGCACCTCGTGCCAGACCCTGCCAAGCGCACTTGGGCTGAGCAGTTTGGACCGCAGCACAAACGCGCTCAGGATGCGGAGCTGCGCGAAGTTCGACTCGTGCCTGGTATCAAATACCTCCAGCTCGTCTTGCTGCGTGACCGCTGTTGCAGGGACATTGTGGCCATGATGGCAAGACATGGATTTCGTACGCCTCCTGGCATGTACAGAACCCTTCTGCGCATCTGGCTTACCATGGATATTTCCACCTCTCGCCAGCGGGTCGCTTTCATGCGCAACGAGGAGGAGTGGACGGATACGGACCTCTACAATGCCCAACTCCTCTTCATGAAACTTGGAATGTTCTTCAACGATCCTATCTACGGCATGCTCACGCACGACATGACCAGCCTCTGCTTCGGCCAGAGAAGTCTATACTCTCTGTGGCAAGTCTTCATGCGCCGAAAGTTCACTACCCCGCGGGAGACACTCGATGCCAAAGTTCGATATGACTTCTCGCTTCCGCCGGACTTCAACATGTCCATGTTGAGGAACCAGAGGGTCTTTGGCGTGCCGCTCAGTCAAGTAGGACGTGGTCACCTAGAGGGTTGGGGTGGCGGAAGAGACCATCTCATGCGTCCCGATGAGCTGGTCCCTCATGAGGCCGTTCGCCGTGGCCTAGAGCTCGACGATCATTTGGTGCACATGTTGAGCTGGGGATATTTTGACTGGATTACGGGCGAGAATCTTGTTCCGACCGAGGACGAGATGTACATTTCAGACGAGGAACGAGTCCTCGCCAACATTGACACCTCCGGCATGTGGCAACGAAAGCACGCCATGAAGAAACGCTGGAGAAAGCTGAAGCCAGAAGAGCGTGAGGCGATTAATCGCGACGATGACGACGAGCGACTTCGCGCGCTGGCTTGGGCATTCGATCACCCTGTCGACACCCCTCTGGAAGCTCTTGGCAGAGTGCCTCGGCTCGATGATGAGATCAACCGTGGGTGCATCTTGCCAAAGGAAAGACCGGCGCCTGATGGAAGCTGTAGCAACAGGCTGAAGCCACCCTCACTCACGGACCCGCCATCGGTCTGGGCTGCTTTCGGCCACTCGGCCCTCCTTGGTCATCCACCGGAGCTTTCGGGGGATGAACTGCTTCGTGCAGAGGCTTGGAATAACTACAGACGCGAGGGCGAAGCAGAAGCTGACTGGGATTGGGCCGCCTGGCTGGAGCAGCACGAGCAAGATCGTGCCGCTGCAGGTTTGCCCGGTGCTGGTGAGACGGCCGACCTTGATGCAACCGATCACGAGTCTTCATCCTCCGACGATGAGGACGAGGACGATGATGCAGGCGATGAAGAAGACGAAGAGGACGAAGAGGACGACGAGGACAGAAGCGACGAAGAAGAAGACGAGAATGAATATGACGACGGATACGGCTACGAAGACGACGACGACGACGACGACGACTTTGAGTTGGAGAGCCTCGCTACTTCTGAGGATAATCAGCAAAGTGGAGGCAGCGCAAGCAGGGAAAGCAGCCTTGGGCAGGCCTCCGGACAAAATGGTGAAACCGATAACCACTACAACTTCACAGGCCAAGACGACGAAGGCGACGTCACGATGAACGATGAGGAGCTCGAGAAATACATTGGCGATTTCTTTGACCATGTCATGATGGACGGCGTGGAACAAGGATAAGACAGTCTGGGGAGCTGGTCAATGGCTGGTAGTCCGCGACTCCGCACTCTTTGCACCTTTGAGGTCGTGTATACAATGTAGAGTGTGTCCTAAGGAAGGACACAATTCCGTCTCGTCGATACTGTAGTGTAGTTAAACCTGGACGTTGATGCCATCTCGAGATCCTACAGTACATTGAGGCCCGGGGTGTCTTACATAAGAATCCATCGCGACTTCCAGCAAGGAAAGCCGACGGTGACGCAAAAGGCAGGGGTACATGCCTTGCCAGTCAAGGTACATATATGATTCCGGCTAACGCCGATCCACCGCTCAAATTGACTCGTTTGTCAAGTCTTCCAGAACACGTCGCAGGTACCCGTCGCCGCGGCACCTTCAGTCAGTGACACGACGTTGCGCCGGAGCTCCTTGACCAGCCGAAACTTGGACACAAAATCCGCTCCTTTGCAGCTCGGGCTGTGTTGCTTCATCAGGTTCACCGATAAGTTCCTGGTGGTGCGAACTGCATCGCGACATATGAGCTCGGGTCAATCTCTTCCAATTTCTAGCGATCACGCAGAGCAACTTCTTTTCGGCATGCCATTGATTGCGCGTGCATCCAACTCGCCAACCACCCATCGACACGAAGCCTTTGTCGCCAAGCTACTACAGTCGCGATCGTCCTTAACGTCCAGCAATCCTACATGGCGACAGCGACGGACTCGCAGCGCCTTAGCGATGCGATAATCTCTTTTACCCTCGAGGGCCAGTTTCCGGACAATATCAAGGACCTGCCACCTGTCTCGGACACGGATCTCCAGCCCGCCATCGATGCGCTTTCCACAACGAAAAACGACCTTGAGGTAGGCTGCCTCTGGATTGATTGGCCTAGCTAGAAATGTCTTGTTGATCGATCTCAGTCTCAAATACACGTCATCAATGAAGAAACAAAGGAGGACGTGAGCTCTTGGGTCCGAAACGCCAAGACCCTCCAGGACGACATCATACGTTCAAAGGAGATTGCAAACGATATTGTGCGCCAGGCCGAGGCACCTCAGCTGTCAGGCGAAGCGATTGAAGATGCCGAGGCGAGAGCCGACTTTCTAAATCGCGAAGTCCAGTACAGCCAGCAACTTCACGGTGTCTTACGAAAGGTTCAGCATGCTACCGGACTTCTTAGCCAGGTCGAGACGGCGAAAAACGAGCGTCGCGTTCTGGATTCTTTGCGTCTACTCGAGCGTGAGTCTTTTCTCCGGACACGCTCACGTGAAAGGCTACTGACAGCCTTTGCTTAGAATCATGGTCAGCGATGGACCAAGTTGGCGTCAGCAGGTCGTGCCGAGTCATGAGGCTCTTGGACGTGAGGTCTTTTGAGCTAAAGGCCGACGTTCACGAAATGCTTGATCAGATATGGAAGACCCTGATTCAGGTCGACATGGACTCTGGCAAAGTCGATGTCCATGATACCCTCAGTGGTGAGTAGCCTACTCTTGAACCCAAACTACTTGCAACTACACCGACATTCAGGGTTGTGGATTTGGCAGCTTCACTTTTCAGTCCGCTGACTTGTTTGACAGAGGATGGCATGACTCTAGCTGATGCCGTCGTTGGCCTCAAGGCATTCAAGGAGGTAGACGAGCGCATGGAACAGTTTTGGAGAAACCTTGACGCCTCTATCATCTCTCCTCGGATGGATACATCGAAGACTAGTCACACGTCCATCGAAGCTGGGCCAGTTAGTCTGGAGCTGAAAGGACAAGCCGAGGACTCCGTGGATGCTCTCGTTTCCGACTTGGAAAAGGCACTTGCTTTTGTAGCACGCAAGTTGCCACCTGATCTGATCCAGTCTCTATCTACAGTTATGATGGGCGAATTCGTCCCAAGATTGATCCAGCAATGGCTCAATCCGGCAGTACCGCCGACTTTATCCGACATGACAAGCTTCCAGAACCTCATCCGACGTATGAGAGACTTCTGTGCGACTTTGGAGGAGAATGGTTATAGCGGGTTCGAGGAGCTCAGCAACTGGGCAACCCAGGCCCCAACAACATGGCTGGGAAAATGTCGAGAAAGTGCTTTGGATGCTGTGCGTATGAGGCTCACTGGGGGGATCGGCAAATCAAAGCCTGTGGAGAAGGTCGAGAGGCACATGGTGTCTCTCATCGAGGGAAAAGAGCTGGCCACGACAGGCGCTGGTGCCACGGCCGACACTAATGACTGGGGCGACGACTGGGGTGATGCTTGGGATGAAGGCGATGGGACCAAGAAGGAACCTCAAGAGGCTGAAGTCCCTGACAAGAGCAACTCGGCTCCCGTCAAGAGCGAGGACGACGGCGCCGATGCGTGGGGTTGGGACGATGTCGACGCAACCGGGAAGCCCACAGACGAGTCGAAACCCATCGCTGAAGAGGATGATAGCGCCGAGGCATGGGGCTGGGGTGATGACGTTGTCACGGAATCCACTGAAGAACCCAAGAAAGGCGCAGTTTCCAAAGCGCAAGGCGGACAACGAACGCGAGAGCTTGTTTTAAAGGAGACCTACCACATCTCTTCGATGCCGGAGCCGGTCCTTGAGCTCATCTACGCGATTTTGGAAGACGGTGCAGCTCTGACAGGAGACAGCGATGAGTACGAAATTGTCGCTTCAACTGCTCCCGGTCTTTTCAGCTTGCCAACATTCGCATTGGCTTTGTTTCGAGCTATATCCCCTTACTACTACTCGCTTGCTGTGGGAGGCAACATGTGAGTTGCATCTTGCTTGCCATACCTTGTTGCTCGCCTTGAAACTAACAGAAGAGTTCAGGTTTCTCTACAATGATGCCATGTATATGGCGGAGAAAATGACCGAGTTTGCATCAACGTGGAAGCAGAGAGATGACCTCACCTTGAGGGCACGCAACATGCTGCGGCTCGACAGCGACATCAAGACGTTACAGAATTTCGCTAATCGCAGTTACGCCAACGAGATGAGTATACAAA
The DNA here is from genome assembly GCA_000472125.2 of Hirsutella thompsonii MTCC6686. Taxonomy (NCBI): domain Eukaryota; kingdom Fungi; phylum Ascomycota; class Sordariomycetes; order Hypocreales; family Ophiocordycipitaceae; genus Hirsutella; species Hirsutella thompsonii. The sequence continues at coordinate 78,250 of APKU01000052.1, forward strand.
AAACTATTCTTCAAGATCTACTTGGGGATTCGCAGAGCTTGATGCAGCAAGATGAGATGGAAGCCGCTGTCGAGTCGGGCACGGCCCGCGTAAGAACAATGGCAGCTACCTGGGAACCCATATTGGCACGTTCTGTCTGGTCCCAAGCCGTCGGATCGCTCGCGGACGCACTAGCAACGCGAATAATCACCGACGTCCTGGACATGTCATCAATCGGACAGGAAGAGGCTTATAGCATTGCCAAGCTGATCTCTTCAGCAACGGAGTTGGACGACCTGTTCTTACCAAGCAAGCTAGGAGGGACAGCACCTGATGCAGACGAAGTGCCAACGACGGCACAGTATGCACCTCACTGGTTGCGGCTCAAATATCTCGGCGAAGTTCTCCAGAGCAATCTCAACGAGGTCCGGTATCTCTGGTGTGATAGCGAGCTGAGTCTGTACTTCACCGCGGAGGAAGTCATCGATCTCATCAACGCCAGTTTCGAGGACAATCCCCGGACGCGAGAGACGATCAAGGAGATTCAGAACAGGCCGCAGCCCATGACTCAATGATAATGTTTTGGGGTAGAGGGCGACTAGGAGAGGCACTCATGTCGCTTCTGCTACCCTTAAAAAGATTCTTGCCTTCAACCTGTCCTCGAAGCGACGCTTGAGGTTCTAGATACCCTTCGCTTCGAGGACCGTGCCTGGATCAACATGCGACCATGCACCAAGTGCGCCCGGACGGAGTCACATCACGGACGACGCAATCCGGATTTGGTATCGCAGGCTGGACACGAGCCTCACTGGCACATGACCCCGAAGGGTTTCTGCTGCAAAGGGTAGACAACATGACAAGATTGGCGAGCGCATACCGTTACAACGGTGCTCATAGCAGCTGAAGGCTACGTAAGAGCCTGTCGCTACCAATCCGGGCAGACGGTGATGTGTAGCCTGATAGACGACAGGTAATATGCAATGCGTCAAATTGTCCGAAGCAACGCCTGGTACAGTGCCTGCATGATACGTACAGTATACCTTGTGAGCGTTGAAACGTATTGTCAATAGCCACTGACACCTTCAAGTACTTCCTCGGCGATACCTGGCCCGGGCGTGCTCCTGACTTGATCATATACAATGTACGAGAATGCGTCGGTCAACTAAGTCTACGTGAAGTACAGAGTGGATGAACATGGGATGCTTAACCACTAAGCGTGGATGGATCCCTAGGGGTGTTCAGATGCCGGCTTTCGCAACCCACGCCGATGAGGTTATTGCTTTCCGATATGACCAGATGGCACGAGAGGTGAGGGAAGAGAGATGAGACGAGGAATGGCAGGTTGAGTTCTGATCAACCCTCGCTCCTTTCGCCTGCCTGTCTTCCCGGTGAGCACAAGCGCAGCGGATACTCGTTGTCTTGTTGCGGCAAGTCAGCTTGAGTCTCTCTGATGACGAATAGTTGTCGGCATAATGCCATGACTTGTGATAGACTACGAGTGCCGCGAAGGTGCATGCGATGCATGGCAAGTCAGACACAGCGACTTCACGTGCCGACGAAGCAGGTCAGCGCCTACGAAGATGACTCCAGCTAAAAGCCGGGCGGCAGCAATCATGGATATTGGTCGAGTAAAAATCAAGACAAGATCAGATCCATGGAGATTCCATCGGGGGTTGACGACCAGTAGTCGGCTCGCCAGCAGAACGTCCAAGCTCAAAAAGGGGACGCATACAGTACGATGGAGCACCATCGCATAGAGGGTCGTGTGCTTTGCCTCTCGTCTCTTTCCCCTCGCCAGCGCTCTCTTTGCTCTTCGATGAACCTTCGGCTGGTAGGGTTCGTTGTCGACGGGTAAGGGAGGCCTGATGGTTCCCAGGAGTGCGTCAGAAAATGATTTCTGACGAGAGCCGCCGGAGCGGGTGAAGACGCGACTCGTTGTGCAAGTGAGGTTGGCCGATCGGTTTTCTGATCTCGGTAGCAGCAAATCCAAGCGCAAAAAAGATGCCGATGTTCTTGCCGGAGCATGTTAAGTTCTTTGACGGTGTCGGCTTCATACATGGGCAGACTAACACAGCATTTTCTGGGCTTTTCCATCCGTCAACTTGGCCAAAGATTGCCTCGTACACACACCGACTCGACAAGCTACAAAAGACACGACTCACTTGGACGGTTGAGATTTAGAGATGCATGGGCCTGGCGACGGTCTTCGGTTGCGTCGCACGCTTCAGAGTCACGCATCTCTGCCAAGACTCGTCTTACATATGCACTGCACAGTATTCGTACAGCGCCGACATGCTGCTGCTCGGCAAGTGTCCGTCGCAAGAGCCTCGGGATTGCCTCAGCGCTCCGGGACGGGGCGTGCCTGCGCTAAAGGATGGGTAGGGGGCGGTCGACGATGGCTTCAGCCATCCCTGGGCTGCCATGTGGCCGTCGAGCAATGATGCCCCAGAATCCCCCCCTTCTCCCTCCCCCCCAAAGCGCTCCCTGCCGATGGGCACCCACGATCCAGCCTCTCTCTGGCTTCTCGCAAGGGCCGGCTCGTTGGGCAGCCACCGATACCGCATGGAGAAGGCGCCGGCGCGCGGGGATTGCAACCCTCCCCTGGTCGACGCGGTCCAAAGTCCTGTCTACCTGCACTCGTGCGGCTGCTGTTCAGTATCGTCGGCTGGATAGGTAGGTATATTCCCCGACTGCTACCGCAACCCTGCCTTATGGACTTGAGCAAGTGGATGATGACTAGAGCTGATCATTCTCGTTTCCCATAAGGTTTGTCCATGTCCAATTGGGCTTTTTGAAGGATCTGATTCGACAATCGGGAAGTCCTTGTCGCGGCACGATTCCCTCGACAGCCCGATTGAGCACCATTCGAGGTAGACGAATCTACTCTATCCATGCCACCGCCTCGCAGAGGCCTAGCTGTGATTTGATGTGTCTTTGAAGACTGGCGAGCAAAGGGACCCTACGGCCGAGAACTGGGTAAAGGGCGCGGGCGCAGCCTGCTTGGCACTTTGATATTTGCGCCTGCAGACACGACTGCACACATTCGTCCACACGTGAGCGCCTCTTTGAAAGGGACGGGCCACGCCCCCCTTCTCCCAGGCCTCCCAGGGGCCCTCAAGGGGGGAGTGAGATTGACGAGTCGAGCTGCACGTCAACACGTGGGGGGTGGCTTTGTTGCTTGGTCGGGGCGCACAGAGAGAGAGAAAGAGAGATGCTGGAGGAGCGGGCGTGAGGGAGCGAATCAGGGGCTTCGATCTCGTACCGCCTCACTTTTTTTTTTCATACTTCCTTCCAACACAAACAAACGTACCCCTTCAATCTCTGGCATCTCTCCAAAAGAGGATGAGACCGTTTGCCCCCCCCCCCCCCCCCTTCTGGTGAGCGATGGGGGTCCTTAACAGACGGGGCTTGGCTGTTCTTGGTAGAGCTGCTGCCTTCAAGGTCCGTGGCATGGGAGGTGTTTGTTACTCGGGCGATAATGTCGCGCCGCTTTTGACAGTACATCGCGCGGTGCTCTCACTCACTCACACACTCTCTCTCTTACTCACGCTCTACTCTCACTCTCACGCTCCCAAACATACACACGTCGCAAACATCGCATCCCCGTCTCTTTCTTCGATTATGTGAGAGCCCCTTATGATTGGCCAACACGTGGGCTCGGATGTAACGCCCGATGCGCGCCATCTAGATCGTGTCTCGAGATCCCTCCTCCCCCCTCGTTCCCTGTTGGCCCTCTCGCCGCAGATCTTTTGCTCGATAGAGGAGACTCAACGCCGTCTCTTCTTTAACAGTCGGGAAAACAGCTCATCGGATCGGTGGTGTACAGCCAAGGTATTGTCATATCTCAAAAGGACGGCAAAAACACGTACGAAAAATATCCAGTCATCTTTTTTTCCCGTGGGGGGCCGGGGTTTCACAGCGGAAACAGCGCGCCATTGGGGACGTACGAACGAAATCGCCGGCTGTCGAGCTCACGAGACGCAAAGAAAGTCGTGGCACTCGAACGACTTCACATGAATGCTTGTTTGGCCCTGACGAAGAGTTTCGCGTCTTCGATGTCGTTTTAAAAAGGGCTTGAATCATATGATGGCATGTGTTTCTTGGGTACATTGCTTAATGGGCGTACACATCACGTATTGGTGGACAAGCTCAACATCTCTCCAGCCATCCTCTATGATGATATTCTTTTTCTCAATCATTGCATTTCGAGCATATACTTGTACAAGCACCCATCATGAAGCCGAGTTCCAAACAAGATGTTGCGGGGGAGTCGTCGATCCGATCAACGTCGATTGACCAAACGTTTCGTTCTCTCAGAACCTCTCCCCTTTCCCCTTTCGTTTACGCGTCTACTTCCAGACCTCGGGGCTGTCGCGTGAATTTCGCATCGATAATCTCACGCAAACGCCGAGCTCGAATTTGTCAAGCAAACCCTTTCGGAGTGGCATCCACCAGACCAGTAGCAGCAGCCTCATGGACCCAGACATGTTCACTCCCGGGCTTTTTGGGCAACGTGACCGGATCATGTATCTCTAAGAATGCCTGCATGCCACAAAAGCGTCCTCCAAGCCTCACACGCAATATCGCAGCTCTCGGCGAGTTGACCAAACAGCAAGGGAGCTGTGTGTGTGCTCCTAGGTGTAATGTGTGTGGGCAAAGAGCAGTCGCGGCATCCGGATGGATGGAAACATGCGAAGTACGCAGCGACAGCGACTGAACTTGAGGACTAACCAGTCTCCTTATCCCCCTTCGGCTCCCGCGCGAGGCCCGGCCCTTGTGTCTCTTCATCATCTGTGGAGCCGCATCGCGTGACAAATCTGGGGAAGGGTTGGAAGACTGGAGGAAAACGGAGGGGGCGTGTAAATGAGTGGACGTAGGATCAAAAACTCACCGAGTTGCCGAGAAGCCGCACGCAGCCAGCAAAGTACTCAGCAGTACTGTGAGTACAGTTCTGTACAGTATAGTACGTTGCGTGTCGGGTTTAATCGCTTGTCAGTTTCTTGGCCTCTTCTTCTTTTCCCCCTTGTTCCTCCCTGGGTTACATACATGCAACAAGACCTGCCCGTTGGCCCGATCAGTTGCGGGAGAGGCGTCTTCCGCGACTGGCACTCATCAAGACTCGCCTCGCCTCTCGCTCCCCCTTCTGGTTCAAACCTCCCACACCCCCTGCCCACTCCCCTCCTTACTCTTGTGAGGCGACGGGCGAAGGAATCTGGAAACGAGGCGGACATTGGACAGCTGACGACCGATGGGGGACAAAAGAACGTACTATACACCATGTATGTTCAAAAGGGAACAAGACTTGAAGGGGGAAAGGGGGGCTCGCTGTCTTTGCATGGGATCATGTCCGCGGCTCCGCAGTATCAGTCTTTGGGTCCGGTGCACATGTCCGCCTCGACACGTTGCCAGCAGCCTTGGGGGCCAACGGAGAAAGGGCACTCAAGAAAATGAAGTGCTTACCCGGGGCACGCTCGTGACCTGATCTGCCCAGACTGGAAGATGCCGAGTTTCAAGTTCGGACAGCGGTGTTGATGGAAGCAGACAAATCTGTTAATCGGCGCCAAGCAAAGTGATGTCTCCTAGAGCTGACCGTTCAAGTTAGCTATTGTGAAGAGAGACCCAAGCAGTTGAATCCTCTCTTGGATGGCTTATTAATATGTTGAACAAGCAGCTTCTACCAATAAGAGCTCGTAAGATGGCTGTTCTCCAACAGCTAGGCGGAACGAGCTAATCAGGGACTGCGTTTAACGTCGCCTTGCCCCGTTGACCTGGATCAGCGACTCTGAAGAAATCCGGATGTACAGTACAACAGGCGTCTCTCCTCGGCCATCGATGGACTGGCGACTCACACAGGCAGCCAGATCGGCCGAGGCAGCTCATCTCACGCCCCCCCCCCCCCCCCCCTTTCCACCACGGCCGATGCGCATGCAGCTCCATCGGCCTATTCTCATGCAAGAGAGCCTCAACCAGCCCGACGGTTTCAATCAGGTGATGACTGTAATAGGAGGGGGCTCGAAAATGGGCAATCAGGGGCACGCCGACGTTGTATTGCACACACGATGGTGCTCTTCGCTCCGCTTCTCACCCTCGACCCTTGGCCACGCCTGCTGGCAACTTTGCGAGGTATAGTGCGACTTCCGGCAGCTCGCTTTGAAGTAGACAACCAATCTGTGTCATTGGCCGACGTGACCTGCAGTGGCCCATGCGCTAGATGGGAACAGATGAACTGAGGGTTGACGGGAGACGCGAAACGGACATCGTGGTGGTGGACAGAGAACGAGAGAGGGGAGGGGGGGTTCAGAATACAGCCCCCCCGGCGAAAGCATGGTTTGTCGAACCGATCGAGGCGTTATGCGTCTTGTCCAATGCTCTGAGGATATGCAGCCCACAGCTCAATGCGTACGGCCGTCTGGGGATCCCTTGCGCTGCTGGCCAGTCGTGCTCCCCTTCCGCGTGAAATCTTGGCCGAATGGGTGAACCACAAGAGACTCGCAAGTCTGCGTCAACAGAAACGGAAACTCTTCCTCTGTACGAGTACACCCAACCCCCCCTCTCGAATCATGGGTTGTCCTCCGTTAACGACGGGGACCGAGGCGCCTCAATCTGAACCCCTTCCTCTCTCTCTCTCTCCCTCTTTCGGGGCCCTCGCATGGCTTCCGTTATTTCCGTCCACACATCGACCGCCACGAAGCCCTGCGTCCGCAACGAGAAGAAAAAGGCAAGCCGCGCACGTGAGAAGACTGAGAGTGACCCCTTTTCGCGGGGTCGCCAGGGGCTGTGGTTGGCTGGCCCGTCAAAGGCCCTTTGCCGGCTCTGCAGATGGGAGGAGGAAGGGGGGGCCCAATGGCCTTCTTCTGGCCCCGATCCATCTTGCCCATCCGCCATCTCATTTTGCTGATCCAGGTTTAAAAAAAATGCGTTGATATTGGTCTCGGACTGTTTCGGCTCGTGGGATTGCACCATTTTCCAACCCTGAGCGTCATTGCGCTGATATGACGGCGTCGTGTAAGTGTATCACTTCCATCTGGATTCTGCACGGGCAAATCACTCGATATGCCCTGATCCAGGTGAATAGACCCCGAATTTCCAAGACTCTTTCTAGAAACCTTCCAAAAATGATGTCTCCTCTCAGAGACCACCCCCGTCCGTTGCCCACAAAGGCGGGTAATACTTACATGCGTGCGTGCGTACGTACATACGTACTCAACGCGCATGCGTCTTCTCATTGCCCATCCACTTGGCCTAGGTTGCATCGAATGCAGATGCATCCCGCACCCACAGGATGTGTACTGTAAGTTACAGTACTTCCAGCTACTACGTCAGGCCTTCAGGCTTGCCATTCTGGGCTTAACCGGCTCAAGCTTTGCTGCAACTCATGTGAGCACGGCCTGACTTCCCTCGGCGCCTAGCTGACCTCTTTTGCGGCTTATCGGACCGCATCCGCCTCGGTTACCTCGATTGACATCTGAGAGGAAAGATGATGCTCCTTCTTCAGGTCTTGGAAATTGGGGTGTTCGCCAGAATAGCCGTTCCACGCGCAAGTGCTTAGAAGTAACGGATGGACGACTTTGGACATCCGTGATAATCTGCCCATCAGTAGATCGACGACGGTTGCCAATCCCATCGGTAAGGGCCCTTGGTATCATTTCCCAATAAGGCCCATTTTGGGCGCTCGTTCTTTGCGGAAGATTCGATGCTTCTTTTTATTTGTCTGGCCCAATGTGGGTGATGCTACACTCACTCGGACAAATGAATGTGCCTCGAGGAGGAACATCAAACAAGTCGGGCTTCGCTCAATCCGATCAAAGTCGCATTCGATGGTGACTGTGCGGCGCTCCAACAATTTTCAGGTTCCCACCCTGGGGCCTGCAGAACACCTGCGTGGCCATCTTGCATCGGCCCGTGCCATAGGTTTAATTGACCCATGTTGCATCGCAGAAACCGCGCTCTACGTCTCACCAGCAGACTGCTTCAGAGCTGTCTCCTGATGAAAGAACGGCAGAGTAACGTAAAGCTCCGCAAGAACGATGCAGTGGCGTCGGGAACTTGGGGCGCTGTCAATGTCGGTGAGTGGGCTTGGCGATGAGCGAGGGACAACCTCAAGCTCCGGGGAACGTCTTTGTAGGAGCTTCGAGAGGTCAAAGCTAAAGTAGTTGATGCTTTCCTGTCGGTGATCCTCGCACCTCGCAGATTGTTCGAGCCGCCGGGCTTGGGAAGTCTCCATAAGCGCCTTACGAGGGCATAGAGCTGCATATCAACTGAGATGTCACAGCGTAAGCATAAGTGAAGATGCGCCGAGGCCTTGTTGAAAGGTTGATGAGTTCTGTAGCTTCACCGCAAGGACCCGTATACCTTCCTGTGGCTCTTCTGGGACCACCGACGACATCATGATAGCGTCTTGCGAATGAGCGTCGTTTACGAAGTAGCCAGCCTGGTTCGCTACGGCCAATGACAGAAGCTGAGTCGACACACCCGCGTCATACGTGCTTTGAAACGGGCCGCAGACTTGCATTCACGAGCCTCGCCGTTGTTCCTGTTCCTTCAATCGCTGGGTGGCCATGTCATTTGAGGGCAGGCATCAGATGTATAGCAACGCTCGAGGGCGCCTTGTAGGAAGAGCGGACCTCTGCCCACGCGAGCCGGCACGATGAGATGATTGAGATCCACTATTGGATTTGTATGCGTCGGCGTGGAGCGGACAAACTGGTGAGCCGAGTTGCAACATGGTTGCAAAACTGCGTCCGTCGTCTTGGGCATCATTCAGGTGGTGAGTCAGAGCCCGACTCCTTTCTCGTACCTTTTCTCAACGTCGGCTGTGGCGAAGGACTAAACCTTCAGGTATTGAGTCCTCGGTGAGTGACCGACAGTTTTGGGACTCGACCCCAGCCAAGTGACGATAAGTGTTGGCAAACCGTTTCCGATATCTTCTCGCTTCAGCCAAGAGTAGGGGGACTTACACCCATCATTTTCACCAGTCCATGGGAGAATGCTAATACCTTCCTCTCCAATGCGTTGCCTCCTGGATTGTGCAAGGAAAGGGGGAACGGGACTCAATAAAGGGGCCTGAGCGTGCCTCACGGCTCATATTTCCCCATCATGTTTGCAACTCATCAGTGGGTCATGCTGCCAGCCTATTCATTGGGCTCCTAAAGTACCCAAGGTGCGAGCCTGCGAGGTCTGTGGCTTGGTGAGCGCTCATTTTCGACGCAGCTTGTCTGCTGCCAAGTCCGAGGATCCCATTGCAATCGTACTTTGAAGTGCAGCCTACTACGATATGCATACACGATGTACTTCGTAGCAAAGGGCCTTACTGACCCGTGGCCAAAGACACCGTCATTGTAGGACAAAGTCCCTTGGCAAGCTGCTTCCCCCTTGCAGTTTCGGCGCAAAGACCGTCACCTCGGCCCTGGCACTTGGACGTTTTCAAAGCGCACTACACGCAGGGAATGACGCGGGAGTATGACGGGCGTCTTGGCAAGATGCAGGCCTACAGTTAGTTACTGTATTGTAGCCCGAAGAAGGATGGCTCCTCCGGTCGGTGCGGACGGCGGCCTCGGCAAACCGCGTCGGACCGTTGGGCGCCGGGGCATCGATGATGGTGTGGTGCAGTGATGACCCTGCCAGCGAAGGGAACCCTTGACTCGTAGCTTTGGCCTTATCTCATGGCTCGCAAACTGAATGTATCCAGGAAGGCCTCCAGTAACCATAGCCCGAGGCCCTGAGCAGTAATCGTGACCTGAGCACACAGAGGCATCAGCAAGGTCTTGGCTTCCGACCAAGAGAGCGACGGCACCCTTCGGTCGATTGCACTCACTCCACTGACCTTGCCGACATGGCATTAGGCTCTCAGAGTACTGTGTGAAGCTAGCGAACGTATCAGCCTCGAATCAAGCTGCCGCTCCGTTTGAGTCTTACAAAAATTTGGAGGCGACTTGCTTGCGTTGAAGACCGCGGCATTGCGCAGCGAATTCGCCCGTACGGCCTTTTTCTGCAGTTGAGCAATACTGCATGCCGTATGAAGCGGTGCCGACCTGATGTGCACACCGGAATAGATGATATGATGGGCTTTTGTAGCAGTCAACTCGTCGATTATGTCTTCGATCATCAACGTGCGCAGGGCAACTGACGACGAGGCCCTCTTGGTCCCCTTTTCCTTTGCAGCTTCGTTGACGATCTCGGATACTTTTCTTCCGTTGGCTCCCTCGTCTCCCTGCGATTGGTTGGGCTGTGTTCCGTGATCTCGAGAGTTCGAAAGGCATGCCTGCGTTCTGTACAACTACATAAGTGTACACATTGTACTGCACAGGTAATTGAGGCCGATGATGCGTTCGGCATTGGTCGTTATACGACGCTTCGTCCTGCTTTAGACCCGCTCACTCGGGAACCAGTCATCCAGTCCAGTACGCATTCGCCGGGCTTCCTATTATGCTCGATCCGCATGCACAGGGCCGATCCTACAGCCATGGCTCGTACGGCTTGTGCTACTAATCGCATCGCACAAAAGCCGGCTGACAGCCTTGGAGATTGAGTCGAGGGAACCTCATGTAAGGGATAGAACTGAAGACAAGCGGCCGGATCATCAGGCTGTTGACTGGTGGAATCTGTCCTCATGAGCCATCTCAATACTCTTGACCGAGGCGGAGCCGTCCAGTGACTGGCTTCAGGCTCCTAGTCGAAATGGGGAAAGAAATATTTGAGGCGGTCAGGGCCTGACATGCATCTCCAGGCAAGTCAGCGAGCCAGTTTTCATCCACTACTTTAATGCCGATCCCAGCAGGACGCAGGCTTCGGTTCTTCGGGTCCGTCAGTGGAAGAGATAGTGCCCTTGATCTAGGGTCAGAATGTCGTTCTAGACGCTGTCTGAATTGCTTGTAGAGACCGAACGAATCATGACTGTGAGTCATCTTATCCATGTGTACGAAATAGTACGATACTTGGTGCAATTTGCGTGATCGGGAAAACAAGACGTCCATACGTTAGTACCGGTACCTCGGACTCTTGGAGGATGAAACAAGACAAGGATCAGTAGGGCTGCAATTCGGTAAGATGAGCGGCCCCAGCCGATTGGACTTGGCGGATGGGAGGAACGTCATGGTAAGAATACCACTGGCTGTCTGGTTGGTAACAAGTGAGGGCCCTCAGCGTATCATTGGCCCCCTACCCATGTGGCTGCTTCCTGCACTTCGTCAGAGACTCAGAGTCTAGACGTAAGTTACAACCAGGGACCAAGGACCAAGGACAGCAAGTGGCAGCCCACGGATGGTCTGTCACAAGCTGTCAGCATCTTGGTGTCAGAAAGCCCGACCTGATGCTGCGACAAGTTGTTTGTCGAGAAGTCCCAGCAGCCCCAAATCTCCGTGCCGTTGGCTGCTGCAGTGGATGTCTGCTGGACAGGCAGAAACATCAAAACAGTAGCGACTATGGATTTTTTCACGTGCGACGCATGCGAGGCGTCTTGCGACTTGGACAGTTGCGGGATTATGCAAAGCGTCCTAGGTCGATGAGAAGGGCTCGTATACGAATACTTCGTGGATGACTCCGAAATATCGACTCGCGTCCCAGGCCACGAGGTCAAGAGAGTAACTGCCGCGCAATGCTGACGACAAAATGGTCAAGGTTGCGTCTCTGCCATCAGTATCGCCGACAAGTGCGTCTCCCTCTATGCCGCACAGTAAGGACGCCATCACTCGTAAAGTCGACCACATCAAGCTGGAGCGCACAAAAAGCAGTAGACAAGGACACAGCCGATGGCGGCCTGAAGTTCCTGAACAACATTTTCGTGGCCGGTCACTTCTTGACTGTACTTCGTAGATATGAATCTTGACGCACGCTCACTATACAAGTTCCTATTACCTTGCATGTTAGTTACCTACCTCTTAGTAGTAGTACACTGGCTTCTTCGCCGAGTATTGCAAGCTCAGGGTACCCAGCTGCGAGGGACGCCAAGATTGAAGCCCACAACCTAAGTTGCTGTAGAGTGCAGTATCCCTAGTGTGAAGCGCCGGCGATGCATCGAAACGGGTGGCTTGCTTTTCCGCGGCGAACAAAAAGCCACTTGGGCCGAATCGTTTCAGCCATTGCCTGACAGGATGGTTTGCAGGCCCTTTCGACATCTGCTGATGACGGGCAGAAAGTTTCATAGGTAAGCAAAAGCGAATTGAAATTCGAATTTGAGAGAAACGATGGACATTTCTGCAGAAACAACAATAATTGTGTGTGAACCCCAAGATGACATCGAGGCAGGCACCGCGGTCTTCTTGCCGATTCTGCGCGAAACCGCAAGTCGTGGAAAGTGCAGGTACTGTCAGTAATTGATTAACTTACAGTATGCGGAATCGCGGATGGGCAAGCGCGAAGTGCGCCATAGCAGAGGTTGAGATTACCGGCAACGGCCAAGGGAAGTGCGGGTTTTGAAGCAAGCGCCTCTACTTACCCTACTTCGCACTTTGGGTAAATACCTACTCCCTGTCACTTTCCATTTGCTGGCGCCTTGCTGCCTCTCCGGGTTACCGCTCCGGATTTGGCCTTCTTCATCGCCCTGATCCCTGAGCTAGTCCTGGATCGACCGTGATTCACCAATCCCCAGTCAAATCAGCTCCTCGAGCTTCAGTGCCGTCAAATGAAGCAAAGTAGCATGGTGTTTCAGGGTGTTCAAAGATCTACCGGTACTGTAGTCGACCTCCAAATCATGCCCGACCTGACTCACCACGCATGCGGAGTGTTCAGGAGGAGACCATCTCGAGTCCGCCAGTGACTGTTGGGAAGATCGAGACGCGGGTATGTGACACGAAGCTTGGCCCGGCACATTGACTGTACTAATGAGCACCTTGTGCCTTGTGCGAGGCATACTGCTTCGTACAGTACTTCGGAATGCTGCTCCTACGTACCTATCGCATCCACTCGCGAGGTAGGCCTGAGCATACTTTGGTGATGGGAGTACGTAGGGAGGCTCGCCTTCTCCCGACTTCATAACCATACACCCCCGATTTTGTCAAATAAGCGGCCGGACCAGCTCTCTGCATCCCATCTTGGCAAAAAGGCGAATCGGGTTTGCAGTTTCTTGGAACCACCCGGCAAGGAGGACCAGGGCAAACGCAGAATAACGCCACAATGACCACGGGAGCATCATCGACGAGCAGTCAGCCAACGCAAAAGGCGTGTCAATTTCCGCGAGGCGCCATCGGTGTCGACCTGCCTGTCGGCGTCATCAGGCTATTATGGGCTGACTAGCTGGGAGCTGGAGGAATTGGCCGACGTGCAGCAAGGCCGCGAATCCGAGCTCTGGTCATCCAAGATCCGTCTTGTACCCGCGACTATGGGCGGACAACTCTCTCCGGCTGTCCTGATATCATGACTGATACTTGACGATATGGCACGACTTGACGGATCAGCCAGCCTAGACATGATACCGACAAAGACATGTCTCCCTAGGCGTCTAGGTGCCCCTCTTGTTTACAAGCAACAGCCCTATCTAGCCATGTTGCAGCCCCTCGATCGCGTCTTGGGTCGTACAAGTGGCATTCCTTTTCCCCGCAACTGTCAATTACCATGTGCTCACAATAGCCCAGGCTTGCATGACGGCGCGCAATTGGTCGAGGCGGAGGGCGAGCGCTGCTTAGCCCCGCGTCGTCGACATTGCTAGCCGGTCTTCTGGCTCTGTCGATGCGTGTTGGTGCTGTTGAGGCGTTCTCACCCTCGTGTCGACACGGGAACGCGAATTCTGGGCATCATCCTCCCTAGCCGGCCGCTCAGAGGTATTGTCTGGGTCCAAGCGGACGAGCTCCCCGTCGACGCTGCTCGTGAGTGCTATGCTGAACCTTTGCGCCTCTCGTACTAAAGAGTCAAATCTGTCCATGTTGCGCGAGATTTGGTCCTGGTCAAATGACCTCTCACGTCAACAGGCCGAAAGGGTCTCGCATGTCCTGCTTCATCCAATAGCACGTCACGGTAAGCTTCAAAGCCTGATATGCAGCTCTCGAGCATGTGCGAGCTCATAACAGGAGGAGAGTTGAATCAAGAGGAGGGAGGGCTGATAAGTCTGAAGGTGTGCCGAGGAACGCCCCGCAGATCTGGTTAGGCGCGACTTGCGATCTACATCCCTTGCAAAGATGTGGCCGAGAAGGCTAGAGAAATGCGGACCGACGTTTCGATCTGAGACCTGGGGGCAGACGGTAAAAAACGGGGGACCGCGAGCCGGGATTCTTGGGCTTCGCCGTATTGCGCCTGGCAAGACAGGTCCTCAAGCGCCACGATACCCAGACATGCTAGGAAACGTCATGCCAATGGCTCAAAGACCAGTGACAGCCGATGCAACTGGTTTGCGCGCGGCGCGAGGGCAACCGGTGGGAGCGCAACGTCGATCAGGGGATCAGATACCCCATTGTTCTCTCGCGAGCTCTGTGCCGAACGAGGAAGAAATGCCCTTGGTGCTCGTGGAGGCAATTTACGGACTTCCAGTTACGAAGCAATCACGCGATACCAGACCCGGCGCCGAAGAATCAAGTACTGTGCCGGATGTCGCCCATGTGTGTTTCTCTGGGCTTGAGCCTGCTGCCAAGACGCCCTCGCCGATTGGACATGTTGCTGCCGGCCCTTGACGGCGACTCCAGATGGCGTTGGACCAAACGTAAAGTGGTGCCCTCAACACGCTCTTGACACGCGCCGACGGGCGCGTCCAAGCCCTTGAAAACGCTCACCCCCTCTGAAAGTTGGATCGTCGGGCCTCGAGAGACGAGCGTTGGGGCAGGGGGACTGGCCCTTCATGACCGGTCTGTACGACAACGGCCGATACGGCTATCCCATGACTTTTTTTTTGTGTCGTGGCACACGTCAAACGCTGGCCTAGGTCAGTCCAGAGCGGTTGAGGCACATGAGTCCATCGTCGTCCGATCTAAGCTACGTCAATTTGATTCCGCAGGCTGCGCCCTTTGTCAAGCGCATCGGACCCTGTTCGCTAGCTCGGCAAGCTTCTTCGGCCAAGCTGCTTGCAAGAGTGACGGGTTTCCATTCAATTGGCCGTACGTCGTATCCTGCTTAGCTTTGTGGTACTCGTCCTCTTCGACCGCTCTCATTTCTTTGCGTCTGTGCCTGCCTATCTTTGGGTCTCCTTCACCCCGTATCCCTCTCGTCCGAGTCCGAAGCGACAAGGTTCAGCCAAGACTCGGTCGACGTGCCCGGCCGTGTTGTCTTTGGCGACAATGACGACTTGCGGCAGGCATACATGCGCAATAGGGTCATGTGCCCGTGCCCCCTTTTGCTCCCCATCTCTCGTCTCCCCCCTCTTGACGCAATCTCAACTTCCCCACACTCTACCGATTCCAAAATGGGACGATCAACGACCCCGAACTGCGGGCCGCAGCGGTCTGACCTTTGGGCCTCTGTGGAGAGAGAGAGGCTGCGTGTGAGATACTCGTGGCCTCTTGTCCGTCTTGACCGCATTTTGGTGCAGGTGTAAAGCGACGCCCTTGTTGGTTCCGGTTGACAAGCTGCGCGCCAACAGACAACACATGCCCCCTTTCCTGGTGATCCGCCTTTAGCTCTCATTTCTCCAAGCCGAGGAGACAGGGGAGGGTGAACTCATTTTCGATAGACCCTTCACCCTCTGAGATGGGCACGGCAACGCAAAAGATCCCCTAGATGATCCTATCAGAGAGTCTGAAGGGTCCGAGAATACATGAGCAGAAAAGCTGGAAAACACAAAGCAAATGTCAAAACGCGGGGTCAGGTCCGCCGAATTGGGCCGTGACACCTTGACGCTAGTGAGGCTTTGCAATCCGACCCAAGAGACAGAACGGAGTAAAGTCACGATGACTATTCTCCCTCACCCCCCTAACCCCCTTCATCTCTCTTGCCTCCTCTCCCTGGACTTCTCCCCGGATGGCGCACAGACGAGGAGCCCTCGTACTTCAAAGCTGGACTGTCGGCGCTGCAAGAGGCCCGGGCCAATCTCTGACGCGAGCTTTGCCTCTCAACGTTCATTTTCCTTCTTTGGCAGTTTTTGTTCCTCTCTCCCTAAGCGCTGAAGCCAATGAGAGGCCGGAAAGCAGCTACAAAAGGAAAGACGGAGACACCCTTTCTGTAACAAGACGAACGGGAGGACCAAGCGGCGCCGACTGAGAGACGATGAGATTTGGCCAGTGTCATTTTCCCCCTACCGGCGCCGAGGCGATACCGCGGGGATCGTCATCGCAACACGGAACGCATTGCTTTGCTCAATGTGGATTTTGATGCCCCGGTAGGCATCTCACCCCCTTCCATCCGATCCTCGACTGCATGATTGCGTACTGGACGTCCGGCTTGAAGTCTTTTGTACTTCATACATGACAGTACGGTCTGTCGGCAAAGATTACCAGGCTAATCACAGCGCTGCATGGCCGAGTTGGTAAATATGTGAGACGCGCTGATGCCGATACTGAGTTGCAGCAGTTGCACTCTGGCGTCTCTCTTTGGCCTTGTGTTTTGTGACATCAATGCGAGAGGTGACTTGGGACTTAACCACAGCAGTTATATGCATTATGGTGCGCAAATTTCCTGACCATTACCTTTCTTGTTGGCGCCGTGCACAGAGCCCGTTTCTCAGCACTTTGATGCTTCGTATGTCCTAGTGGTGGCCAAAGTCGGTCGCACCAGTTTCATACGCGCTGTCTTGGAAGCCCTGCGCGAGCGCGAAGCAGATAAGTTAACAAGACTGATCCATGCTTTTGATTTTTGATGCCCTCGACTGCCCTTTTGTGTGTCTCGTGACCTAAAATCCATTCGGCGGCTCCCTGGATGCAGCTTAAAGACACACCCTTTCAGTCAGCCGTGCTAAACGGCTCGCGAGTGCCGTCACACACGAAGTGTCTTTGTACACAACAGAGCACGCCTAGAAATCTTTGGTGGCTTTGCGACACCCTGACGCGATATTCCGACGTGCAGCGCGAGACTGATTCTTAAGGTATTCTTGAGCACTACGAAGTACTATAGCAGAATCAAGATGAGATGACTTATCGCTTTCCGTCCCGTGAACTCTCCAAGTTTGAGCATCTACCGGTATGCATAGGCGTTTCAAGGTGACTACCGGGTCGACGGTAGTGGCCCTCTCCAAGGCCAAAGAAATCTACGGGCCGACTCAAGGGCTCCGGGACTGGCTTACAACTTGAGGCAGCTCTGGTGAGTGCTGTTCCCCTTTGTCTCTTCAACTCCGCGGTGCACTCCTAGGAGGAATAGCGAAGGGACAGGGGCACCCACTCTTTGCCCGAGTCTTCTTGAAACCCCCCCCCCCCCCCCTCGTTCAGAGACATGCTCTCGGTGCCGTAAGATTTGGGACTTGACCAGCTCGGAAGCCTTGACCGGTTGCGATTGATGACAAGAATTTCTAGCACTGCGCCATGGGTACTTCCTATCATACGACTGTCGCTTTTACTCTGCACAGCTTGGCTTGTTGTTTACTCGCGCCCCTTTTCGAAGAAATGGTCCGTCAGCTTCAGTCATGCAAATGATACCTAGCTGCGGCGCATTCTGCGCAAACAAACAAAGCCGGGGTATCGGCGGCTGCCCCTTTGGAGATAGGATTTTATGGGGACATTTATTTTCGCACTTTCTTGGCTCGGCCCCTGCTTGCGGGGAGAGGGGCAGTATGGGGGCCTTGTGTTATTATTAGCAGGCATCGATGCCCGCCGCGCCCGCAGACAGCTGCGCCTTGGGAGCGCATCGATGTTTCCTTCCATCCTACAGTAAGGAAGTTACTTGCAGGGCTCAAGGCCCGACAATGCACATGCGGCCTGCGTTGATGGCCTGTAAGTCAACTCACACAAAAAGTTGTCGTTCGAGAAATCAGCCAACATGGCGGCGACGCTCGTCAGTCAGCCAGCCCCCAGGGCAGACCGGATGACCCCTTCCAAAGGCGGTGGTGCCTTAATCTGGCCCCTTTGCAGACGAGGAATTCCCACGTTGGCCCGGAGTTGCCAGTATTGTACTTTGTACGCGGGCGCCGGACAGGCAGGCAGGCAAGGCAGGACTCTGCTGGTCACTGTCGTGTGCGCGCGCAGGTGCCCAAGAGGCGTGATGCGTCCCTGACGTAGTCGATGCGACCCAGGTCATTGCGACATTGTTGCGATGGGGGAGGTAGCGGAAGGGGGGGGGGGCGCAGATATGGTTTCGGGGAAATGGGCATTTGCTCTGATTCCCGAGTTGTTTGCCAAGGACGATGCGACGACCGAATGTCGTTGGATGGCTGACATGCT
The DNA here is from genome assembly GCA_000472125.2 of Hirsutella thompsonii MTCC6686. Taxonomy (NCBI): domain Eukaryota; kingdom Fungi; phylum Ascomycota; class Sordariomycetes; order Hypocreales; family Ophiocordycipitaceae; genus Hirsutella; species Hirsutella thompsonii. The sequence goes on from APKU01000052.1 coordinate 96,453, forward strand.
CCTCGTTGCGCAAAACGGGGCTACGGGCTCGCAAGTACCTCACTGTACTGTACCTGGCTGGGCACGAAGTACCCAAGGTACCTTCCCTTACCTCTCTCTGCAGATGTGCTGCCGTTCCCGCAAGGCAAAACTTTATCCGTGACTCAGCGCCAATCTAGCTCAGATCGCCGGGCGGCCGGCACCAACAACACCACCACCACCACAGCAAAGTCCAGAAAGTACCAGGTCAGTAAGGTAAGTACCAAGGCACCGAGTGTGGGCAGGGGCCAGAGGACTTGCGGAAGAGCAAAGGCCGAGGAGAAGGAATTGCCAATGACCGCCTAATCAGCCAGCGACGCTTCTCAAACTCCGTGCAAGGAAGCCCATGCATGAGAGGGAATCACTGGAATTCCGCCGCCCCTGCCCTACGCACACGACTTTTTTCTTCGAGTGTCCATCGATGTTTCATAGAGACCACGAATTCATTGTACAGCGCCCGTCCGAACCACCGCCGCCGCCGCCGCTTTCGCCCCCAAGATGTACCAGAAGAAGCCCCCGTCCCCCTCGTCATATTGTCTCTAACAGCCACTTGGCTCAGTTTGCTCAGCGAATATGTCACTTTTTCCCCTTGTTCATGTTTTTGCTTTCTACTGCCGAGAGCCCTTGATTTCGCCTCCCTTTTTGTTATGGGACTTTTTGTTTTCGTTGTTTCCTTATTCTCCTTCATCCGCATTGTCCACTAGAAGCCACTGTGCCAAGTACATCACTTTCTGAGGCTCTCCATGAATGCCTTGCATTCTTTCGCCGTTTTGGTCTTGGTTTCTGTTTCCTTTTGTAAAGTCCTTTCTCAGCCGGGGATGGAGGGGACATGTGTGCCCCCTTGTTTGTTCATAGATAGAAGATGCTCGAATGGACCCTGCTTCTATTTTTTTTTCTCTCCGGCCCCTTGGTTGCTTCAGAATACAAGGGCATGAATTGGAAACGTTCGGCGCGCGCCTAATATGGGCATAACTAAGGGTCCAGTAGGTACTACGGATACAGCCTGTTGAGGAAATATGCTCTTGACTCTAGAGGTAGGTACTGTCTGTCTGCCTTGTCAAACCCAATGCGCCTCGGCGGAGGCGTAATTGTTGTACGAGATAAGTTGGTTGTCCGGGATTGACAGGATTTCCCCTCCTTAACCTGATTGCCTTGCTGGTCCTCGCCTTGGGGAATTTTCTTTACCTAACTTAGGGGCTCTTGACTCCAGACAACTGTGTTCCTTCTTCGGGACTTGGAGGCTTGGAGCTTTGAGAGAGGAGGTACTCTACAAGCGCCTATTGCTGTAGCACGTCCCAGCCCTAGCCCCGCTGTCTTGTCATTCCATGGGATTGGATGGCAACTGGCAGGGGGTGTGAGAGATGGGGGGTCTCATCAACTCTCCCTCTCCGCAAACACACGCCCCCCGTCTCATCCATAACTGTGCTGCAGTTTTTTTTTTCTGCGGGTCCTCTTCTGCCATCGTCGTCATTGCCCATCATCATCTTGACATTCTCTCTCCATCACCCCGCCTATGGGCCCCCCCAGATGCCCCCTTCCTCCGACTCCTTCTCCCGCTCCCGCTTCCGTAGACTCCGGCTTGGCTGGCCCATGCCAGTGCAGTCGTGACCAAGGCTCGGCTCGGCCAGCGCACCATATCTCGGAGCAGAAAGGTGCAAGGAGGTCTGCGAGAGGGACGTACGAGGGCCATACTTTTGGCAATCACAGCATGGCTGAATCTCTCGAATAGCGGGAAGGTGTCCGCACTTATGCCATGCTGCTCCTGTATTGGCAGTATGCAGCTCCGGCCGGAGGCACGGCAAATCTGCTAGGTAGGCCACCCCAGAAACGGCATGGGACGAATTGTCCATTCCGCAGCGGTCCCCATGTGCAGTTCAGTTACTCCGTACCTGAAGCTGGAGTGCTGTGAGCTGCTGCTGCAAGGGCCCCCAAAGTCTCAACCCTCGGTCGCCATCGTTCCACGGACGGGGACAGCAGGTCGGTCGGCGCGCGGCGCCCTGCTTCTCACTCCTAGTCCTGTCAAGGACCGCATGGTGGTACGAGTGCGCCGCGGGAGTTTCATTTCCCTTGGCCGAGTCTTCATCCCTTGGTCTCCAGCCCACCCCTCACCGAGAAGACGACGGCCTTGGCTGTGCTGTCCATTCGGTCTGGCCCTGGTGAGCGGCGTCTCCAATCGCGCCCGTCCGCCCATCCACTCCGTGATCATGGCTTCGCCAGCATGCAAGTGGGTGTGCCCAGATATGTCCCAGGTCGCGGCGCCCAGGCAGAAGAGGCGGCCAGAGAGGGCAGCTAACAAGGCGCCACCCGCGCGCCATGTCCGATTCGACGTCTACTAGGTAGGTAGCCGGCGCGCGTGCTTGCTCTGTCAAGGTTGCGCATTGTGCGGCAGGTAAATTGACTTGGTGCACTGCAGTCTTGTATGTGCGTATGTAACTTATGTATAAGTTGAAGCCTTGGCTGTCTCCTGTTCTCGCTCGCGCATGTCGTTCGACTGCCGGACGTCCGGCTTGGTGGCATGTACGAATACAGTATGTAACTTAAGTTACATCATGGTCTGGCCGCTCCTGCTGACTGATGCTGGCCGTGCTTGCGCGCAACAGCTGAAGAGAGGTACCCAGATTTCGTTTAATTGTGGCTTGGCCCTAGGGTTTCCTCCAGACAGCTCCTGCCGGATGAATTACCAAGGAGGTACCCATCCAAGTAAGGATCCAGGTACTCTACATGATTCGAAGCACAAAGTGTTTAGCAGCAATACGCCCGCACAACTTGTCAAGTTTATTGAATTTTTCACTTTGCGCAACTTCGCAATGGTGACGGCGTGCCTCAGGAATTGGCGCTCGTCGGCTTGCAGGTGCCACTAGACTACTTACTGACTTGCGCTAGCAGCCCGAAGAGGGCGGGCCCCTGTAGTCGACGATGGGCAAAAAATTTGACCGGAACACGCTGGCACTCGCGCTGGGACTGGATTGCAAGCAGACTGGCGGTACCTTGCCCCGGCCTGAGATCGAGGGGTACCTGAGCAGGGGACCCCACCTCTTCTCCTCGGTCCCGCTGCTCTGGGCCAGCACGCACGAGCTCCACACACGACCCATGTGCCAGCAGCCAGCAGTGTGGCCGTCTGGTCTGCCTGCCTGCCTGACTGTCTGTCGTCTGTCTGCCATCTCCGTCTCTCATGTTCCCCTCAGACTCCATCCACCCCTCCATCTCGCTCCGACAGCAGGCGGGCGGTCACTAGCTGTACCCCCCTTCCCCCTCTCGGCCCTGGCCAAGCATCCAAGGTCCCTCGCTCGTACCAGAGCGCTCAACTCGACGGTCTTGTACTGTACAGACGCCAGCATCCCTCCCCCATTTCCCACAACCCAACACGCCCCCCTTCGCCCTTGCTATCCGTCCCCCAAGTGCGTCCGTACCTCGAATCGTCCACACCAAGTCGAGGTTGTCCGCACTCCGAGAGAAAAAAAAAAAAAGGTACGGGGCGCCTCGCTACGGTACCTCGCTAAAGTACTGTACCTATGCTCCATGCCCATGCTCCTTGCTCCATGCTTCCCATCCCCCCCCCTTCCCTAGCCTAACCTGCCGTCCTGCACGTCAAAAACCAAACCACCTTTCTTCCCGTCCATTGCCTGGCTGCACGCTGCTTGAACCCTCACCCATCCGGGCGACTCGACGGCCGTCTTCCCCTTTCACCGCCGCCGCCGAAGTCCCTCTCCTTAAATACCCTCGGAACCGACGAGAGACCATCTCGACTCACTCTGCACCCTTTGCCCTGCGCCCATTGCCTACCTAGTCATCGCGACTCTCATCTCGGTCCCGCCTTGCTCGCATCCAACACCGGCATCAAAACTTGCGCGCAGCCATCGACGACGCTCAATCTGACTAATAACCCGTCTCTGTTCATCTGCCGGCATTGCCAGCTGCTTCTGGCAGCTGTCCCCTGGCTAGAACCTGCCCGGCGGCTCTGCGGGTGCGCAAACCCGGCGCTTCGAATCGCCTATTGTCCCTGCTCTGGTGCCGACCAACTCCTGCGACTACACGCCTTTTGGGCTTCTTCGACGACAGACTCGCCCTGCTCCTCGGTCTCGAACACGAAGCCCTCTGTCGGCATTGACGATTTCGACACTTGGCCTGCTACCCGGTCGCATGCGCATGTCTTTGGTCGACTGATAGGAAAGTCCAGGCTTCGATAACAGGCGCGGCTGCTGGATAGTCTCGTTCCGCAACTTCGCATCTACACTGTCGCCATTACTGCCCGCGACTCGCGAAGCCCCTCGCCCTGCAGCATGCCGGTGCCCTAAACCAGCGACCTGCAGACAATACACCACCACTACTGCCGCCGCCGCCTTGTCGTCCTCGGGCTGCGGCCACCTCACCTCTTGACGCGACAACGGGCGACTTCTTGTCCCCGACGGATCCCTCGCCTCAGCGCCATCCAATTCGTTGCTGGCCACCATCCTTGGCATCCTTGGACTCTTTAGGTCCCTTCGTCGTCGACCCTGCTCCTCTCTAGGCTCCTCTGGAAGGTTGCTCCAACGCTATACCACTCCCGCGCTCGCCTATCCATAGGAGACCCATCACCGCTCCCCGCCATCGTCAGCCGTCATATTCGAGACACGCATCACCATCCAGCACCTCCAATACAACCCCCTGGCCCCGCGACCAGGTGAGCAGCCGCGCCGCAGATCTGCCAACTCGACTTCTTCCCCGCATTCTGTTCCTGCCCCGGCCCGTCCCAATATGCATACAAGACCTGCCAAGGGCTTATAAAAGTCGACGCAGCCTTCTGGTGGCGCCATAGGCTATCACCTCGCATGCGCATACTACAGAAAGACATGGCCATGTCGAGCCCTTCAGACTTTAACACAATGACTTCTCAACAACCTTCGGACCCTCCAAGGTCCTCCTTTTCCGCCCACCTCCGCCGCTCTCGGCCCAGCCAGGTTCAGACAAGTTTCCCTCCATCTAAGTTCCAGCAGCCACAACAACCGACATCTTCTCATCACCACTCCTGTCCATGCTACACATACCCGCCTCCATCTTTCGGCGTCCCCTTTTCTGCTATTAGTGCCTCTTCCTTGGCCTCAAGCCCTCGCCAGGCCTCGCCCATCATGTCCCCGGAAACCATGGGCTTAACCGCGACTTCGTCAATACAGGCCTCTCCAGAACCCCCTCGGCTAAGGGACGAAGACCAATTACCTCCCATCTTTCAATTACCAGACTCTATTCTATCACGGAAGACAAGCGCCAATTCCCTTGGCCACGGCTGGGCGGGTAGTTCGAGCCCCGGGACCGACAGTATCCTACACAATGGCAATGGCACTGTCGGTTCATCGGGCAATATCGCGTCTGCAGCAGCCAACAATGGCTGTACTTGTGGCAATGCTGGTAAGAGTAATTTGATTCGACGCCTCTCGAGCCGTGCTTCTAGAAGAATCACGAGCCGGAGGAGGCAATCATCTGCCGCTCCAGCTAGCAGGGACGGTAGTGTCGGCCCTTGTTATCTGCGACGCCGCAGTGACAGCAACGCAACTGCACCGCCAGACTATGTTACACTTTCGACGGACTCGGAGTCTGACCTTGATGAGCGAGAGGACTTTGCTTCCATCGGATCCTTGTATCTCGATGGGGGCCTTCGGGGATCATCTGCCAACAGCACAACGGGCTCGCTGTCCGGCAGCTCCAACAACATGGCTGGCCCCGTAATTCCTCTGCAGCTTCAAAGAGGCACTTGGCTTCGCAAGGTGTCCAAGAAAAATCGATCGAAGCGCATTCGTCTCGTGTACGAGCCAGAGACAAATAAGCTCACGTGGGACAGGTTGAGACCCAGCAAGTTCCTCCACGTCGACGAGATTCGGGAAATCCGCACGGGCTCCGACATCCAGCAATATGGACGTGAGTTTAATATTCCGGAACCCGAACGCGCCACCTGGTTCTCAATTCTATACTCCACCCCTGAGAAATCAAAGACAAAGTTCCTTCATCTCATCACGGATGATGTGGAGACGTGCTTCAACTGGACCACCTTTCTCGATGCCCTGCTCAAGCATCGTCAAGAGGTCATGACGTCTCTCATGACCTTCAATGACAGAGCTATTGCGCAATACTGGCAAAGTGAGATGGCGAGGCAATTTGGCGGCGATCAGTCACGAAGCGAAGAGTCGGAAGAACTTGACATCGCAGGTGTGATGCAAATTTGCCACAACCTGCATATCTACAGCTCCCAGTCGACTCTACAGGCCAATTTTCGCCTCTGCGATGCCAGGCGCCGAGAGCGTCTCAACTTTACAGAGTTCCTCAACTTCGTCCGCCTCATGAGGCAAAGAACTGATATCCGCAGGATCATGCGCGGCATTGCCGCTAGACCTGAAGTCGGCCTCACTCTGTCCGAGTTTTTGGCCTTTCTGCGCGACGTTCAAGGCGAGGATATTGAAGCAAACGCTTGTGTCTGGGAGAAGCACTTCATTAAGTTTGTCCGCAAGCACCGGCCCGGTGAAACTGATGGCTTCGACACCGACCACGGCAACTGCAACATAATGTCTGAGGCCGCTTTCGTCGGCTTCCTTGCATCTCGATACAACGGGCCGCTCGTGGACGAGCCGCAAGAGTACACATTGGATCGACCCATGAACGAGTACTTCATCTCCAGCTCTCACAACACTTACCTGCTTGGTCGCCAGGTCGCTGGTCAGTCCAGCGTAGAAGGCTACATTGCGGCGCTCGTTAGGGGTTGTCGTTGTGTCGAAGTGGACTGCTGGGACGGGTCCGACGGACAGCCTCAGGTTGTTCATGGGCGGACGCTCACATCGGCCATCAGCTTCAAGGAAGTCATGATGACCATTAACAAGTATGCATTCGTCAAGTCGAGCTTTCCTCTTTGGATCTCGCTTGAAGTTCACTGCAGCCCCTCCCAGCAAGCACTTATGGTGGACATTATGAAGGACGCCTTCGGTCAAAGGCTGGTGACAGAGCCCATGGATCCGTCGTCGGACAAGCTGCCATCACCATCCGAACTTATGGAGCGAATCCTCATCAAGGTCAAGAAGCCCGGCGGCAATCATGACACGTCTTCAACCGAGTTCGTTGGCCGAAGGCGTGGCAGCAGCTTGAGCTCACCCACTTCAAGAGTCACCCCAGCTGATTCTGCCTTTTCGCCTTCCCAGTCTCTACCTCAAAGCCCGTTGTTAGCGGCCAGCAATCAAGCCCGACGGCTTGTGAGCAAAAGCCGCGTGAATACCATTGCCGAAGGCGAGGTTCACCAAGAGCTGATGACGAGTAGCAGCACCAGTGATAATGAGAGTGGCAGCGAGATGGGTTCCATTGGAAGATCTGCAAATAAGACGACCAAGGTGCTCGGTGCTTTGGGAGTTTACTGCGCAGGGGTGAAGTTCTTCGGCTTCGATACTCCAGCGGCTAAGGCCTACAACCATATCTTTTCCTTCATGGAAAGTAGCTTCGCCAAACACTCGAGGACCAAGGAAGCCAAGATGGCACTTGACATTCACAACATGAGGTACATGATGCGAGTGTATCCGGACGGCCTTCGGTTTGCATCCAGCAATTTTGATCCCCTGATTTACTGGCGCCGCGGCGTGCAGATGGCGGCCTTGAACTGGCAGACCTTTGACCTGGGCACGCAGCTCAACCACGCCATGTTCGAGGGTGGAAAAGACGAGTCGGGCTATGTGCTTAAGCCAAATGAACTCCGAGACATTCAAGTGCGACCTTTCGACTCGGCGATCGCAGAGGGCAAAAAGGAACGGGCAGTGGTGTCTTTCAGCATCGACGTGATTTCAGCCCAGCAGCTTATGCGGCCCGCTAACCTCGCCGCCGCAAAGTCAATGGATCCGTATGTCGAGGTGCAGGTCTTCCATGCCAACGACAAGCGCGACAAGAAGGAAGCCGGTTCGCTTGTCTACGAGCATGACTCACCTTTGAAGTTTCAAACGGAAGTCATTCGCGAAAACGGATTCAATCCCATCTTCTCCGACGGCCAGTTCCATTTCAAGGTGACCACAAAGCATCCGGAGCTCATATTTGTTCGTTGGTCGGTCAAGCTGGCTAGTTATGGCGACAGTTACAACAGCAAAGACGGTGCCGCAATTGCTACATATACCGCGAAACTCAAGAACCTCAAGCAGGGTTTCCGCACAATCCCCCTCCTCAATCACGCGGGTGATCAGTATCTCTTCTCGACATTATTTTGTCACATCAACGTCGATCCTATTGAGACGAGGTTGTTCGATGCGCCGCCGTCGATTCAGGACGGAAGCAAACTCAACCGGCTGGGCGGCAAAGTTTTTGGCCGCTCAAACACTAGCCCACGAAGCACTTTTGAGGCGAGCAGCATGGAGAAGCTCAGCATCGATACCAACTTTTGATGCTCCTTGAAAAGTCATAGGAGGCGCGGTCCTCCAGTTGTGACCGATGGCAATAAATTTCCAAAATCTTATGTCGGGTTACGCATGGTCGTACCTAAGTCTGCTTCTACTGCATCTTTTTTCCTCTACTTCTTGAAACCTTACTCATTTCTCCCTTAGCCCGTAGCCGACCTGCCTAGAGCTGTTCAGGTAGCGGGACGAGCGAGCCTTTTACTCATCCTGGAGGGACGGGCTCCCTTTTTTTTTTTTGCATGATTGCTACCTCAGGCTTCTGGTCAGCCTTTGTCACGATTGAAGATGGGTCCTTTATTATTTCTGCTACAAATCTTGTTGTGTCTGTTCCAATGGCGTACGAAAAACAAAACATTCGGGAAGGAAAATACCCGCGCGCTAAAGGAACGGCGTGCGAACGTGTCTTTTTTTTTAACAATCGTCGGCATTCATGTTGTTTCTCTTACGCCCTGTTTTGTTTGTACGTCTGCGCGGCGCATGTGTGTGCTCGCGCCGGCCAAAGGGGGTAACACTGAACCTTGTGACGAATAGAAGAGGGATGTCGTTGGGGGGCAATTGTCGAGACTGAAGGGAGGATGCATATACCACGTGTACTGAAATGGGAATTGAGGAGGGAGGATAGGATAGCTGACGGAGAGGTTGAGGAATATTGATGGGCGGGCGCCGCGAGGTTTCTCGTGCGCCTGGTCCCTCTTTCAGATGCCCATCTTTGCTGCATTCTTCAGAAGTTCTTGTGAATTGTGAAGTGGTCATGTTCATGGTAGTGGCCCTGGGCGATGAATTGTAGAACTGACGGTAGCGTAATCGCACGGCATGGACTATTCAAGAGTCATTGCAGGTAATCACGGCGTGACATTGTCAACATCCAATAATGATCCCTTGTGAGGAGACGCAGTAAAAGTAAAAGGCACTGGCAAATGACTGACGGCCATGCAGATATGTACTCATACACGCTTCTATAATCTAACGAACATCTACATCTTTGACACTTCCCCCCGGGGTTTTCTTTCGTCTACGTGTCCGTCCCCGCCCCTCAGTCTACACCGTCGTCATCTTGCAAGCCAGGACTCGCGGCCGCGTGATGCTCGCCGTCGCTCCGCGAGCTCTGCGCGCTGCCCTTGCGAAGCATGCCGCTCGCGCCGCCGCGGCCCCATCCGCGTCCGTTGGTGACCACGTCGAGCGCCCGGCGCTCCGCCTCCTCGCGGGTCTCGACTGCCGCCGGGGGATTACGCGGAGGGCCGAGGGGCCCGGAGACGGCGCCCACGTCGCCCTCCTCGTCTGTGTCGTACAGCTCCTCCTCGAGGGTCTTTCCTCGCGGGTTGAGCCTTTGCATCCGCACGCCTTGCGTGCCGTCGGCGTATAGATTCGGATCCCGGCCGAGCACCCGGTCCGCCTTGCTCATTGCACGTCTGACGGTGCCATTCGGGGTGCCGCTGTCTGAGGGATCGTTGCCGTTGACCCATGCGCTCCTGTCGGCGCCTGGGCCGGGGGATTCGTCGTCGCCAGCGCCCCATCCCGCGTTGATCTCGCGCTCGCGCTGCTGCTCTCGCTCTAGTCGCAGACGCTCGTGCGCCTTTAACCACTTGGGGCTCGCTTCCCACGACCAGCCATCTCCGGTGGTGTTGCAGATAGGTAAGAACCAAAAAAAGGGTGAAGGTCCAAGTAAATGTAGCAGATTGCGTTTCCAGCCCAGATCGAAGGCGTTCGGGAGCTTCTCGGAGTCGTGCTCGTCGAGGTACTCCTCATAACGCTTTCGCGTCTGTAGACGCTCCCTCTCTTCGTATGTCATCTGGAGTGGTCGGCCAGTGTCGCCCGTCGGGGCCTGGTCCTCGCCTTCCTCTGGCCGGGTGACGCCTGGCAGAGCATTGGCATGAAAATCGACGAAGCTGCGAGCGGCCTCGGGCACGTTGTTGGTCGGGTCGTTGGCGTGGAGATGAGCCTTTCGTAGTGGCGACAGATACCTAGTCTTCTCGAGGAACTCAATGGTCGTCTGGCCACGGCAAGCCAGCATGATGTGCCAGACCGTGAAAACGCCGATTACTATACCAATGATGCCGCCAATAACGCTCAAAATGATGAAGTTGACTGGCATGAGGGCGTCGACATAGCGTGCCGACTCTTCCACAACTTCTGTCCAGACCCAACTGCCACTGACGGCGAAACTGTAGAGACTGAATAAGGTAGTATAGCACAAAAATAGCAAGAAGGCCTTGTGGTTGCGAAGACCGATGCAAGTAGCGAGCCAGATGCAGTGGTGGTCCATTTTGAGAACGCAGCGTCGGCATGACGAGCAGTGATGGGTGCGATCGGGCTTGCGAGCCTGGCACTTCTTGCAGAAGCGCAGCTGGCCGTTGCTGGACTTGACGGTGAAGGATGTGGCGGGAGGGTGTGATTGGGAGGTCGGCAGGAGGCCGTAGCCATCATCGTTTGTCGTCGAGCCAGGCTTCGTGAAGACGGCCGTCGTGTAGGACCAGTTGAGCAAAATGTAGAGAGCGACGCCAATGACGGAAGATGATGTGCCTAGATTTTACAGAGAAGCTCGTCAGTCAATATCGTCACTTCTACTGGTATACTGTTCCTCTAGGGGTTAGGGGAAAGGTGGGGAGGCCTGGTGATCGTGGTGAGATAGGGGGGGCAAGCAGCTACACACCTATCCATTTGCTCTGTCGCGTGACTCTGCCAATGACAACTATAACCCAGACGGCCCATGAAGTGAGGCCATAGACGAAGAGAACAGGCACGTAGGTGCCCAAGGTGCAACAGGCGCGCTCCATTCTGCGCGCCCAGCGCCGGGGCATGGCGATCCTCTGACCCTCGTGGTATTGCCTTTGTGAGGGAAACGGCGTCGGGCGGTCGCCAATCCCCGGTGGGTCTGATTCGTCTCGTGCAGATACAGTATGATTTCGTTGTGCCTCTCGATGTCGTAGTGATGGTTCGTATGTCACGCCCCTGCAGGCGACGTCAATGCCATGATCATGGAGCTCTTTCCGCCAATAAGCAGCAAAAAAAGGTGAACGAGCCGCGCGGGTTGGAATTTGGAGGAGATGAAGGGCATGGCATGTACGAAGTAGCGCGAGTCTGTGAGAGCTGAGGCGCAGTCGCTTAGGTCATCAAGGAGTACATCTCTCTTGTGTGCACGAATATAGCGGTCGCAGCCACAACGGCACTTGGGGGCTGCACCAGTGCACGCTGCACACACACACCCGGCAGAAGGCGATGCTGCAGATTGGAGACATTAGATCAATAGAAAACAGCGAGAAACAGGCACAGGTACCAGGTACTCGGTGCCTTCCACATTGTTGACGCATCACAACGCCTCTCGAGCCATTACGGATTTTGCGCATTATCTGTCTCTGGGAGTTGAGCACATTTTCTTCTTGTTTGTTGAAGCCGAACGGCTTGACCCTCATTGAAAGTTGGTCACGAATCTCGAGTGATCGCACACTCGTCCACGGTCAGTCAGTCTGAAAGTCAAGCTCGATCAACAGCAACACAGTAGCGCTTCAAAACGGACATTCGCATTTCATCATATCCGCTCATCTCGTTTTCCAATACAACCCTTCCGCATCATGGCCTCATCACCCCAAGCACCTTCATATGCATCTGCGCGGGGTGAATCCAGCCGGGGTCCTCAAGAGTCTGGATATGAATCGGCCCGTGACGCTCAAGATGATGATGAGCTCGAGGACGCTGCAGGCGATGAAGATACTGCGCCTCGATTCACTGTTGCGTCACGCCGCTTGGCAGCTGTTGAGATCCCAGCCGTCGTCAACAATATTGACCGCGCCGTCAAAGCTTTCGGTCGGGTGTCCTCGTTATCGCACGTAAGTTACTGACAGTCCTGTCATGGTTCATGATGCATCCTTTGCTCACACCTTTTCCAGGTCATGGACCCCCTAAGGAGCTCTTTGCCATTCTACTTGAATCCTGAAAGCCCCTTCTGTCCTTCCATCATGTCGCACAATGCGCGCTCGCATAATGTGGTTCTCAAAATCACTGTACCAAAGCGCACAGGTCGCAAGAGGAAGCGCGGCACAAATGACCCATGGCAGGGCGATGTTGAGATTGAGGACGCTTCCGTCAACCGTCCAGTGGGCACAGTGTGCTCGATAGCTCGATTGGACGAACCTAAAGTACTTCGTCGCAAGTTGGCCGACAACGCGGATCGCTACGAGGTCGAAGCCATCGGCGTTATCAAGCACACCCATCGATTTCGGGGCCTGGCCGACTTTTACTGGGATATGTCCAAGTCATCATTTGCCCGGCGTTATGTGGACCAAGTCCTGCCTGGAGACAGTAAGTTGTCCTGAATTCCCCTCGTATATTCATGCTAAACCCCAGCGTAGTTCAAAAAATCAAGGAGTTCAAATTTGCACCTGGCGTGGACAAGGGGCCAAATGTCGACATCATCCCGCCGCCGTTGTTCACCCACATGACTTTGCCGTTCAACTACAACTACTCTCAGAATCCTTATGTCCGCGCCACTGAAGATGGTGACACGATCAACCTAACTGCAGTCAAACAAGTCGGCTACTTCATCGGCGCAGACGAGCCGGCCCCAACCGGACCTCAGATGCCTCCCGACCACACAGATCCTCGAACGATGGAAATTATCGCTGAGCTTGAGGCGGCTTTCGAGGAGCGTCCTGTTTGGACCCGGCGGTCGCTCCTCAATCACTTAGGAGACAAGCTCCGTAACTGGAATGAGTTGAAGAAATACCTCAACTATACAGCCTATCAGTTCAAGGGTGGGCCCTGGAGGGATGGCGTCGTGCCTTATGGCGTTGATCCGAGAACAGATCCAAAGTACCGTATTTATCAGACGCTCATGTTTAAGTTGGCGAGAAGGAACCATCGTCAGTCGGGGTGGCGCTCGCTTCCCAAGTTTCCGTTGGGAACGAAACAGAATTCCGCACCAGATGACCGGCAAAGCCACATCTTTGATGGTGACTCATATTGTACAGACGGAAAAGTCTGGCAGGTTTGTGACATCACAGATCCTTTGCTCAAAGACCTTTTCGACAATGCGCCTGTACGACCTACTTGGGACGTCAACAGTGGCTGGTACCACGGGGGCTTATGGGGAAAGGCCAAGGCCATCATGAAGACAAAGTTCGTCGCCATACAGTTTGGAAAACGACTGACCCGCACTGACTTCGCCGCGACGTTGAACTGCGGCGACCAAACACCCACCAAGACCGCGTCAGCGACGATGCATATACCGCTCCCGAATCTTCACCTGTCGAATGCCGAGATTATCACGCTGCGTGGTCGGATGCCTTCCAGGAAGAAAAGCACAGGCTACAACGTTCGCATCGGTGACCCGACCAAGGGTGCTGACCCGGGTCCTACAGCTGAGCCCGAACCCGCAACAGAGGTCGTGGAAGGGGCAGAAGAACCGGCAGACTTGGACGTCGGGGATGATGATGATGACGACGACGAGTCATCCGACAGCGACGTGGATGTCGAGGCTGAAGATGATGACGATGTTTCAGACGGCCAGAACGACGAGTATCCAGACGAACTGGCTTACAGCGACCCAGAGGTAGTTGATGAAGATGAGAGTTATGCGCAGGTTGGTGTGCCAGGCGACGCTTACGCGCACGGGGTTGGCGCACCATATCCAGAACAGTTACACTATCAAGATGGGAGGATGATGATGGAGCATGATGCGTATGCTCAGGAGGTAGAGGAGGAAGACGACGACTTGGCCCCGATGGGTGGCGCAATATACCCCGAGCTAGATTAGCCAAGATATGAAGTTGTCAACTGGGATATTGTAGACTTCAGTACTACGTGACTTTTTCATGCTGGCCAAGGTGCCTAGGTTGCGTCACTGCTTGCTCTATGCGAAGCTGCCGTAATTACCTGTTGGCCTTCGGAGAGCACGTGAGGGCCCTGGGCGTCGTAGAGTTCGTTGCCTCCTTCTTTCCATTGCAACCGTAGTCCCCCCGTGCTTTTCTCCTAAGCCACTCTGTGCAAGCTAGGTTTTTTATTTCTATCATCCACCTCGAACCTTATACTCTCGTAAACTTTCCGCCTCTCAACTTTGCGGGTTTTCTCTGGCGCCTTTTCTTCCTCTCCCTCAGGTCGTCCGCCAGGACTCTCTAGTATAACTACAGCGAGATTCACCCCGTCTTCGAGCGTCTCCCCGTCCCCGACCATCTGCCTTTCCACCCTGCCCATATTGACTCCACGATTTACCACACAAGACCTCATCACTGCTTTAGTCCCACCCATTAGTCTCTCTAACTACGAGATATTCGCGATGCCTTCCCATGACCAGCGAGAGGGTCACTGGGCCTGCAAGCCCTGCAAACGGTTCTTTGCCTCATTCGAAGCTCTTGCCCAGCATAAGAAGAAGATGCGGGACTCTGGTGCCCTAGGGCATATTCACTGCAAGCACTGTGGAATGGACTTCAAAACTCAGGGTGCCGAGATGACACATATTCGCCAGGTAGGTATTCCATGAAACCAGGAAATATCGTCGAATGTATCACTCTAACGTCGTTTAGTATCATCCTCAAGAGCAGAACCTCGTATGCCCGGCATGCGAGGCAGGGCCTTTTGCGCGGATCGCTGCTTTCATGGCGCACATTGAGCAGGGAGAGTGTACTCAGATCACCCCGGCCGTGATCGACGACTTGCGCGAGAAGAAGACGCAGTTCTCGCGCAGCCTGTTTGAGCTCACAGGAGAGCCGCTCAAGAAGAGTTTTGCACAGTACATCAACCCCAGCTTGGCCACCATAAGTGCGAGAGCAGAAGCGGCGATTAGCGCATCGAGGCCGAGTGTCGCGGTCTCTTGGAACTCTTTCGCGAAGGAAGAGCCCTGGTCAGATGACTGGTCGGACAAAAAGAAAGATTCTGTGGCAGTGGCTAGTCCGTCGCGGATCGAATCGAAACTATACCGGCCGGCGGTTGACCCTGATGTCGTGGACTGGACGATTGGCAAGAAGTCAACTGACCCTGGTCCCGTCCATCAGAAGAAAGATGATAAGAAGTCATTCTGGGCAGTCGATCCTACCGTTACCGATTGGAGTATAAAGCAGGATAAAGCACCTGCCCGCTCGATTTGGGTCGCCGATCCTACCGTTACCGACTGGACCATCGTCAAGCAGTTGCCTGCTCAGCCACATGCCCCTGAAGAGTCAAGACAAGGAGAGTCCATAAGCGAGTCTTGTCCGGCTCCGACCTCCCCAATCGTCAAGAGAGATGCCACTGCCGAAAAGTCGAATGGCCATGATCCTTTAGCCTGGTTTCGGATGGGGGTCGCTGACTGGTTGAGGGGGAACAGACCTCCTGTTCAAGAGTCCAACTTCCAGAGTTCTACCCGCGGGTCGCCTTTGAATGGGTTGAATCCGAAGACCGAGAAAGATATGCCAGCTCAAGAATCGGGTTATCAAGATCCCTGGGCTCTCACGGTCCCTGAGGAAAACGTCGACACAGCTGCTCGAATGCAGCGAGAGACAGTCTTCAACTCCATGGATCCGGACCACCCAGACCATCCGTCCTTCTCTGTTGCAAAGTACTATAACCCCTGGTCACAGGGCTGGGGCTGTCCCAAGAAGCCATGCTTGTAAGTAAAGATGCTCAAGATGCACAGCTGAACCAACGGGTCTAACTGAGAAATAGGAAGGTATTCAAGTCGGCTAGGGGCCTCATCGGTCACCTCCGCTCGCCCGCACACGGAGATACGAGATATCAGTGTCCTTACTGCCTCAAGTATTTTACGTCGTTGACGAGTATCGTGTCACATACTGAACAGAGCAGCGTGCGCTGTCTCATGCGTGACTCGGATAACTACGACGCTTTCATTTACCAGCTCACTGGAGGCATCGTCGAGGTCAAACCGGGCAGGCATGAGGATGGCACTGTCATATATGGGCTGACGAAGGACTGGAAGGAGCCTCGCAGGGTTGAGCCTGGCACCGTCGAGACGAAGCCGACGATAGACTGCAACAGTGACGACTTCTGGTGATGTTGGGTGGTTTGGGGGGCGAACCAGGCGCATATTAGGGCGCGTCGGGATGAGTCTGGGATGCAGCGCAGGGGCGTGACTCTCGAGCAAGGGCGTAGAGCAGCCTTGTTATGATTTTTTGATATTTTGTGGGCAGAAATTGAGACTATCGGCGTCATACTGCATGATACTGTATGAAATCGAATGAGTGGTGGTGAATGTCGGGCGAATATTGGTGATTTGGGAAAGTGTGATGATTTGACAGCCGATTGTACTTCGTAGAGGCCTTCAGGTAAGAAGTATTCGTACCTCGGGTCAAACGACAAAACCTGACCCGCAGGTTCCGCGATGGTGGGCTGTCATCGGCGCGTTCACTGTGAGGTACATGCTTGGCGGAGCTGTTTCGAAAAGCACACTGCGGATGCCAAGGTGCCGGCATCCACTGCACGAGTTTCAACAGTACAGTACAGTGCAGTATTGAAATTGACAGGCTGATGAAGTTTGAGGGAAAGATTGAGGCCGTCTGTGACCATAATAACAACATTACGGCTACCTGTGAAGCGACACTACTGGTTTTGTTTCTTTGGCTTCTGGGTGGGTAGGTACCTAAATTACGAAGTAGCAGGATGCTCTTTCCATGGCCCGTCCGTGATGCCTCTCCACAGCTTCACGATAGTCAAGCGGTGCACCTGCCTTGGAGTACTACTGTAAGGTCATTCCAGGTGGGTCCCCTCGGCAGCCCAAGGCACACAGGTTGGGCAGTACCTTGAAGCGTCCGTCGTGTAACTTTGGTATATCCTCCCTTTTGGCTGTATGTTACAGACTTATCTCTTGTATCGGCAATTTGACTGTCAAGTACCCCTCAGAAGCCCCCATATTGCCAGCCGGTGCCAGTCGAAAGGTCCAGTGCCCCCCCATTTCGAGTCTCTTGTCTGCTGCTGCTTCCTCCCCCACCCACCGCCTACTACGCGGGAACATTGAACCTGTCGACTCTCCACCTTGGCTGGCTTACTACCGCTCGTCATTGCCTTCTTCAACCTCGCAACCCTTCCTCACCCCCTTCTACTTCGTATCCGCTGCTGCTGCTACTGCTACTACCTACCTTACCTTATCAACCAGGCTGGCTCCTTTTTTTCTTCCATCGGGCGCCCAAAAATAAGGCTGCACAGGCAATCTCTCTTTCGACCTTTCTACCAAGTGCTACCCTTGTCGTCAGCCGACCGAGACGCAGACCAGCCAGCCCACAGTCACACTCCCTCTGGCCAGCAGCCCGCCCCGCCCCTCCCTCGTGTCGTCCGTCTCCGTTGGCGCGTCTGGGCCGTCGTCCATAGAGATCCCGCCCCTTCATCTCCCGCCGACCGATCCCAAGCAGCACTTATCTCATCATCATCGCCGCCATTGCGCACAGCTGCAGCGACGGTTTGCCGGACGCCGACCCGAATCACATCGATTATTGTCGACCCGCGCCGTGCCGTAATCCTCTGAGCTCCGGGACGGCATCGTGGCTGTTGTTTGAGCGAGGCATAACCGTCGGTCGCAACAACGCCCCTCGCTGCGCGCCACCTCTTTAATTCCCCTCGAGCCGCCCTTGGTAGCAGACGACTCTGAATCATTTACTTGATCACTACCTTTGCCCGCAGCTCCACTCCGTCGACACGTTTCTTCCATTGCGTTAGGTATCTCTCGCGCCCGTCTCGCAAGCTTGCAATCGCATTCGACGCCGATCCATCGCGTCCCCCGCGGCCTCACCAGTCGTCATCGAGCTGCGGCGATTGACGTCGAGCGGCTGCCCTCGTCACGCACCATGAAACGCTTCAGTCAAAGAGTCGTAAGTGACACACACTTCTTCCATCTAACCTCATCCCCTTGACAGGCGACGCTGACCAAGGCCGTCTCCCCCCATTGATAGCTTTCTCGAGGCAAGGACGCCACAAAGTCCTCCAAGAAGAATAAGGAATCCAAGGATGGCACCTCGTCCCCTTCCTCGAGAGACGCGTCGAACCAGTCTCCGGTCCTAACGCCCACCTCTTCGACCTCCACCCTCAACGACATTCGCAACAAGCCTCTGCCTTCCAACAGTGGCCACGCGGGCGACCACGGGGCTCCTGCCCAACCGTCAAACCTATCCAACGTCACCCAACAAGGAAATGTGCCTGA
This sequence comes from Hirsutella thompsonii MTCC6686, assembly GCA_000472125.2. Lineage (NCBI taxonomy): Eukaryota > Fungi > Ascomycota > Sordariomycetes > Hypocreales > Ophiocordycipitaceae > Hirsutella > Hirsutella thompsonii. Next base: position 114,972 of record APKU01000052.1, read on the forward strand.
ACGGTTCGGCGCCATGGGCGGCGCTTCGAGTCCCAACGGCGGCGGTAACTCCAGGTTGCCTCCTACTGTAGTCATCAGCCCCACTCCAGGCGTAAGTCGTCTTCAAACCGCAATTGCACTCGAGCGTACCAGAGCTTTCAACTAATACGGTAACCACAGCATGTTCCGCCGCCCGGTGCTGCCGAGACAATGCCACATGATTTGGCTCCTCCAAAGGCCGGCCAGAAGTCGCTCATGATTCACAGAGGAATCGACAATCGCGATGCTATCCCCGAGGGCCTGCGAACGCCCAAACGACAACACTCATCACGATTCGACATTTCCGCCCACAGAGAGTTGGAAAAGCTGCCGGGCTTTCATGAGGTCCCTCCAAACAGGAGACAGGAACTGTTTATGCAAAAGATTGACCAGTGCAATGTCATCTTCGACTTTAACGATGCCAGTGGAGACATGAAAGCCAAGGAAATCAAGCGACTCGCTCTTCACGAACTGCTCGACTATGTCGCCAACAACCGACAAGTCATCACGGAGCCGATGTACCCACGGGTCGTCGACATGTTTGCCAAGAACCTATTTCGACCGATCCCGCCGCCCGTAAACCCACAGGGCGAGGCCTTTGATCCTGAGGAGGACGAACCTGTCCTGGAGGTTGCGTGGCCGCACATTCAGGTCGTATACGAGTTCTTTTTACGCTTCATCGAGAGCCAAGACTTCAACACCAATATTGCCAAGGCATACATAGATCACAGCTTCGTTCTGCAGTTACTGGACCTCTTCGACTCCGAAGACCCTCGTGAGCGCGATTTCCTCAAGACGACACTTCATCGCATTTACGGCAAGTTTCTCAACTTGCGGTCCTTCATTCGACGCTCGATCAACAATGTCTTTTTCCAATTCACATACGAAACGGAGAGGTTCAACGGCATTGCAGAGCTACTGGAGATCTTGGGATCCATAATCAACGGTTTCGCACTGCCGCTAAAGGAGGAGCACAAGATCTTCCTGACGCGCGTGCTGCTTCCGCTGCACAAGCCAAAGAGCCTGAGCATGTACCATCCTCAGCTGGCTTACTGCATTGTTCAGTTCCTAGAAAAAGACGCGTCCCTGACGGAAGAGGTATGTTGTTAGAGTCGGGTGCTGGGAAGGCACGCTTTGCTGACGGTCTTTAGGTGGTCCTCGGACTTCTGCGTTACTGGCCCAAGGTAAACAGCACAAAGGAGGTCATGTTCTTGAACGAAGTCGAAGACATTTTCGAAGTTATGGATCCAGCCGAGTTTGCCAAGGTCCAAGAGCCTTTGTTTCACCAGCTGGCCAAGTCTGTCGCCAGCCCACATTTCCAAGTCGCCGAGCGCGCATTATACTTCTGGAACAACGAGTACTTTTGCAACCTTGTGAGCGACAATGTGGAAATCATCCTCCCAATCATGTTTGCACCTCTGTACGAAAATTCCAAGGGCCACTGGAATAGGTATGCTGCGCTGATGCTATCGCCCGATGCTCTGGCAACGTGAGCTGACTTGATATAGGACAATCCATGGCATGGTATACAACGCCATGAAGCTTTTCATGGAAATCAACCCACAGCTCTTCGACGACTGCTCGCACGAGTATACTGAACAGCAAAATACCGCGGCCGAACGAGAGGCTCTGCGAGAGCGCAAATGGGCGGCTTTGGGCGAGAGGGCGGAACAGCAGAGGGCATCCAACAAAAGCGCCGCGGGAGAAGCCCCTGCGAGAGTACAAGCGAGCACGCTGGCTCGGGTGGATGAGGTCGATCCGGTAAGCGAAGACAACCAAAAGAGGCTCGACTCCTTGAAACTCCAGGATCCGAGTGGTCGACGAGCGAGCGGTCATGAGCGGCAAGCCTCGACCGGCTCTACCAAGAGTCGATGATCGAGGCGCCGCGTCTTGCGCATCCGGCGTCGACTGCGAAAGGCGCATTGTGTCTTGAGGATAAAAGCTATGGATTGGGCCTCCTTTGACGGCATATCGGCTTCTGCGGCCCGGGAGTGTCAAAATATGATTACGCCACTGCATCTCAGGCGTGGTCTACGAAAGTGTCTGGATTAAGAGCAATGCGAAAGCAACGAATGAATCAGTCTACGATCGCTGGTACCCATAGGTGATCCGCCGCGTCCTGTTTGATTTCACGAACATAATATGATGGGGTTGGCATTGTCAAAGCTCATGGCCCCCAAACGGGGAAGCAGAGTCACGTCCGAGTATGCCACGACTCTCCTTGATCGAGAATTGATGTTGCTTGTTCCCCTTGAGCCGTCGCTTAGTGCTCGTCGTTGCCTCCTTCTGGGTTTTACGGACAGAGAAAGAAAGGGATTTGGCTCGCACAAAAGGCTCGGCTTATGGATTCTCAGTTTCCGCTTTGCGAGTATGGTAGGGACCCAAAAAAAGGCGCCAGGGACAACACGCGAGCTATGGGGAGCAAAAAGGGAGGGGAGCAACACTGAAAAGGCAATAGCCTGTTTTCACGAGTTTTTAAGATGGCTGTTTTGCTGCCGAGGACGAGACAGAAGTGGGGGAGTCGAAGGAGTGAAGGTTAGATTCCGCAGGCCATTTTCTCTGCCTGCGAGGGTTTTCTTTCTAGTCTAGCTGTTGATGAACTGTTGTAGCGTGATGAGATTCTCTCTCCCCTTCTCCCCAGGCGAAGTCGATAGGGCGTGCCGGATAGACCATCTCTTTTCTTCTCCTTTTCAACTTGAGAAGCTCCTTTATTCGTACATGCGCCGAGTGACTGATTGCTCGTGCTTGCCTCGATCGCCTCCTGACTGACTACCCGTGAGTACTTTAATGCCTCAATCGGCTTGAAACTTTGCGCCTTCGACTTGCTTGAAGCGATTCGAGCCACCAAGACGACACGTCGACGACGATAGGAGACAGGAAAATTTCGAAGAATCTGATTTTCGACGAAATCGCTGATAGAAACCACGCACCGGTCACTTTCACCAGAGTCGTTTTGCAGAAAATCATACAAACATGTCCTGTTACGTGCGCCCCAACTTGGACACATATGAGCATGCGGTGTGCAACAGTATTCTAAATGTACAAGTATGTACACGGACCCGAATAGGAACTTACATCAGAAGACAGTACTCAAAGCGCGCTGAATCAGGCACGTCCAGCGTTGACGACGCGTGTAGATCGCAATCATCAATCAATATCCATAGCCATAGCCTCCTCGTCCGTTGCCGCCTCGCCCTCGCCCTCGATAGCCGCGGCCTCCGCCGCCGCGACCTGAGCCTCGGCCCCACTGGCCATTGTGCTGCTGTTGCCCATCGTATGGCATCGGCGGCTGCGGCGGAGGAGGCGGTACGTGGCCTTGGCCCCATCCGCCCATCATGTGAGGCGCGAAGCCTGGCTGGTTGGGCGTCCATCCTTGGGGCGGTGGAGGAGGAGGCGGGAAGACGCCTTGATAGCCCATTGGAGGCGGCGGTGGAGGCGGGATCGGGAACTGTCCCGGCACGGCGGGCATTGCGTGAAAAGCAGGAGGCGCGGCGGGCGGCGGCGGGGCCGGATGTCCGTCGCTGTTTCGATGTCCATGATGGGGGTATCGTTGATGATGGCCCTGTCGAGATCGCGAGGGAGAGGAACTCCGTGACCTGGAGCGGGAAGGAGATCGTGAATAAGAGCGACGTTGACCCGAGCGGCTTCGCCGCGCAGCCCGACTACGGCTGCGACTGTACGGGCTGCGTGAGCGACGATCGCGATGCGCATAGCGGGACCGGTAATCGCCAGGAGTATGGCTACGACTGCGGCGCGGGCTGCGGCTGCGGCTGCGGCTACGCGAGGGCGAAGAGTATCTCGGCCGCTTAGACGACGGCCGAGATCGGGATCGGTAGCTCGTACGTGATACACCCTGTGAGACGGAGCGTGAGCGCCTGGATTGCGGCGGCTGAGGAGCACTACTATCCCGTGTTGCGCGGCCCTTCATAGAACGACAAAACTCTCGTGACCAGCCCCAATACGTCTCGGCTGGGCAGACGGTGTCGTCTGAGTTGCTCGGCCTTTGCACCTCACCGAGTAAGTTGAAATCGTAGTTGACCTTCTCGAGGAAGGGCTTCTTATGGAAAATATTGTCGGCGTCTGCGAGCGTAGCCTTAACAACCTGGATGATACCCTCCTTGGCAACACCTGCCTGCAGCTGGACTGGGCGACACATGCTTTTGCGCATAGGTATGGTTGAGTTCGGAACCATCTCAGCGAGCCAGGTCGCGGCGGGAAGGTTGTTCCAAGACATCGAGGGGTCGCCGTGATGGGACGGCATGATGTAAGGTGCTTCTTTGGCGAGCTGAAGAGCTTCCGGAGTCATATGAATCTGGGTGCCTGAGTACTTGTCCGAGGCGCGCGCGAAGGAGTCCCTCAGTTTCTTAATGAGATCGGCAGAAAGATATCCTTTCTGTTCCCAGAGCGTAATGAGATCTCGCACTTTTGACAGATGCCTCGGACATTTCTCAAAGGTGGACGCCGTTGCTACAAGGGCGGGTAGCTGGGCGTCCCAGGCTCGCGCGAAGTCACGGTTCCCTTGACGGACCACGACGTGATGCAAAACATCACTAACAAGGTAGAGAGCGTGAAGGCGGCGCCGTCTCACACTGGGTCTATCGTAATCCAGCTCCATGCTCTCCGAGAGCGCGACGAGATACTTGCCAAAGGTGGCAGACCGACCAGTTGAGTGGACGACGTTGGAGAGAATCCAGTTCTTGCATTTCTGTGCGGGAGTTTAGCGACGACTGTCGAACGAGAGTGCAAGCAACACGATTGAAGAGCTGCGGCTCTCGTATAGTCATGGTGATGAATGGGCAAACCTGAACGTTGGGGCGCGAGCACTCATCGAGGGTGTTGTCGATGAACTGCAGGATCTCATTAACGGCGCCGCGAGTCAACGAGGTTGGGTCAGCTCGAGAAAGCGAAGCCGTGAGCGCGGCCTTGGCGATGGCGAGCTCCGGCGTCGACACCATGGCGGACTAGACCGCGCTCCGAGGCGCGTGGGAACGTTGATTGCCGTATTGCAAGATGTGCGCTGAATGAAAATGGGGATCAAGAAGTTGAAGCGAGGCCGCTAATAGCTGTCAGAGCTCTCTCATGTGTGAGGCAGGTACCGATTCTCTATTGTCATCTGCAGGCGCCTATTCGAGTATCTGCTGACTAAGGCAGCCGGCCAAACTTCGGCAAACATGGTGAGGCGGCTGTTCATGAGCCTAGACAATGCATCGCGAAGGATAGCTTATATCCTACGAAATCTTACGATTGGACTTGATGAGGCACGCGATCAGCGACTACTAGAGAAGTGTTTAAACTTGTCATTGCATAGGTGTTCTCGCAAAGCGTTCTTGCAAGGCTTCGCGATTGTCTTTTGGAGCAGAGATCGAGCATGTTGAAGGCGGCATCCAAAGCTCTCGACTGCGAGACCCTGGACGCGTCTATCTGGTTAGGTGTTTTGGTATCATGAAGAGTACATATGTTACATTCTTGTAGGGACGCCGGCCTCCCGCATGTCATAATTGAATGGCCATCCACACATCAGCCGCTTCTGTTATGAAAAGCGATCGCCTTTCGGACTGCGATACGTAGTGTTACTCTCGTATTTGCTCTTCTCCGTCACACGCTCCGACTCGGTGGCAGGCGCATGTCTGGTCGGTGCCGGATCACTGCTGGCCTCGACGCTTGGCGAGCCGGCGCTGTCTGTCCGAGCTGGGCCTCCGTTGGTGGTGGCCGATGAGCTGGACGAGTTGGGCTCGGAGTACTGAAGCGAGCGGAGATCGTCTTTCTTCTTGCGCGCTTGCTCAAGCTTGGCCTGACGGTCGGCGTTGATCTCTTGCTTGGCGAAGTAGTAGGCTCCGGCGCCGGCTATAGGGGGACAGTAGGGTCAGCGTTGTCGCAGGCAGAGTCGGATGACATGATGGATGACGGACCGACGCAAAGAGAGCCCCAGCCGAGCCTGCGGCAACGGGTTGGCTACGTCAGCTATTCGGTTGGGTGCGCGGCAAATGGCGTGGTTACAAACCAGAAAGACCGGACCTATTCGGTGGTCAGTAACTACATGGACGAGCGAACATGTTGCATGTTGAGCATTCTTACAGTATTCATTGTGATTAAGATCCGCAAAGGGCGAGCGCGTGATTGCTAGTCTCACTAATATTCACGGAGCGCGGGCGTCTGAAGCAGTGTCGAGCAGATTTCGCAAGGTGACAATCGTACGTTGACTGGTGGAGATTGAGATTGCACGAGTTTGGACAGCCGACAGCCCACTTTGGCATTGAAAGCGAAGCAACAGACCCGGGCTGTCCCGGAGGCGTTACCTGCACAGTGGTCACTGCGGGGCCGTGAATGACGGCGGGCCGCCCGTCTCGATTCCCGCGACTATGAAGTATTCGTACGGTAATATTGTAGGATACAGTACCTTGGACTGACTGGTTCAGACGCGACCGTACCTCGTAAGTTGGCTACGATTGCGACCAAATTGTGAATTAACTTATGTGCCTGCTTGCATTCAGGAAAACTGGAATTGCACAGGGGACCTCCTTTTGAGACCGAGGGAATGGATCCGTGAAAGAGCAGCCTGAATCTCGCCGTGAATGTTGTCCCACTTTGCTGCTCGTCTTTCACCCAGCAGCTAATAACTGATCACCTTAGTACCTGGTCAAGCTGGCCTGCAACGCGTCATGCCTGAGCTGTCCCTGGGCGACCTTGGATTTCGTCTAGCCTAGCCCATTGATTGCGTTGCGCGGAGGCGTGGCATTGACACAGGCTGTCGCATCCACTGCGATTGCCCGTATCTCAGTAACTCGAGAAAGTACCTGAAATGTACCTCGTTGGTAGTCGAACACTGCATCGCCAATCCACCGTTGCAGTCATCGGCCATCTGGATGGTTTGAATAAAGTTATAATTCCACTTGAGTGTGAAACTTGGGTCCCTTGAGAAAAAAAAATCTAGATGCATCCATCCATCAAGGACAAGTCGCTTAAAGCCAAGCCATAGAGAGAGAGACATTCGGGCAGTGCCCTGCATTGAGTCGGCAACGGCGCTAGCATGAAAGCAAGTCAAGGGTACTAGTACAATTCAGGGACGCGGCCCCTAGTAGCCGCGACGAAGAGCTGCGACGTCGCAAGCGCAGCCAGCACCGCCAACTTGGACCACCGCAACTAACAACCATCAGCCGTGCAATCAACCGCCTCTCCAACGAAGCACGCAGCTGCGGAACGCCAAAGGCAGGCTACGGTTGCCGAACCCGTAGCCTCCTCATCGAGTCGCTCGACATCAGGATGCTATACAAGTGCCATATTCCCAACTCCCGATCCGCGTCCACCCCATCATCACGCATCTCGTCCCCAACGAAACGCGCCGCTTCGCATCGTCGACAAACCGAGCCGACACCACCTCAGCACGTTCGTTCAAAAGACAAGCGCCTTCCTAAGCAAAGTTCCCGTCGCCCGCGAAAATCCGAGCTCGGACCGTGCCAGCTCGAGCATCACCGCCGTCCTTTGAATGTCCTTGCGACAAAGACCAGGAAAAGGGCATGGGTAGGGGACCTCGAGACCCCAGAACCCCGCCGTCAAGCCATTCCCTGCCTTCATCATGGACCTCCCAGCGGGCGAAGGGCCTGATGGCTCCTCCATCGTGCGTGTCTCAGTGTTCTGGACCCTTCCTGGCTGTGTGGGCTGACAATTGCTACTAGAAGCCCGTTTCCTCCCTCCTCGCCCGCTTCGAGAATATGTCCACTGTGCAGCCGCCGGAGCAGTCTAATCAGCGACCCATCTCACCTGCTCCGAAGCCTGACAGGCTGAGATCTTTCAAGCCCGTGCATGACGCCGTCCCCTTCCCTATTACTTCACCGGGGAGGTCGCCCGGCAAACCTCACGATTCTCCTGCGCCAAATCGAAGCCCCGTGACACAAGATTATGACGATCAAGCTCCTCCGACTTCCTCGTCCAGGCCGATCCCTATAGCCAAACCGCAAGGGCTTGCCATACTACCGCCTGCAGTGACAGTACAGCCGCCACAGTCGCCTGTCAAGAACCGAGCATCGCCCATTCACGCCGGAGACCGATCTCCCTTCCTCGACCCCGTTGCTGTCGCCCACCACGACGGTTTTGTCGGCTCGTCGGCACCTACGAAACCACCAAGTCGTCCAATCACTCCGCTCCTACCCGCAGTCGGACCTAAATCCCCGCGTCCCGGAACCTCGAATCCTCCGTCCCCTCCTCCTCCCCGACGGTCTGGTGAGATACGCAGAGAGGGTGGCCCGAAAGTGGCCCCGGCCCCTCCGGTTCCGCGCTCCAGCAGGTCTCTGGGCATCCGCTCTCAGCCCAGCGGCTTCCCCGAACCTCGCGAAAACAGTTTTCCCCCGAAAGGAGACATTTCTCTGGAGACGTCTCCGTTCAGCAGTCCCCCCAGTAGCCCTGGGGATGGGGGCGATGAGACACCTCCAGATTTGCCGACGAGACCGCGTCCTCGAGTTCAAACTCACTTTACTGGCGACAACAAATCGAGACCCAATGGCTTTGAGCCGCCCCCTGTCCATCCTTCTGTCGTGACCAGGCGTATGGAGCGCAATCATACCTTTCACAGTCCTATCAAGGGGCATCCCAGCTCCCCCCAATCGATAGATTACCGACTCGCTCATCACTCGAAGCCGCTGAACCCCGATTCGCCCCTACACAAGAGTTCGGGAACCCCTAGTATCGAGACACCTCCACGACCTCCTCGGCCGGCGGCAACGAACAGTGTCGCGAAGCACGATGTGCCTGTGAAGTCTGCGGCGACGAAGCGCTCCACCTCTCAACCGAACACTCGACAGTTCCCGCCCCCTCCTGCTCGGCCTACGACAAACGCCAGAGCTACTGAAGTCGTCACGACTGAGAAAGAACATCCCACACCAAAATCAGTAAAGTCACCGGTGATAAACTCGGCAGCCATTGCCAAGCCCGCCACATCCATCTTTGCTACAGATACTGCTTCAACTCCTGTCGAGCCAACCGGACTAGTGACAGCGTTCCCTGACGGCTCGAATGCTAATCGTCGCCCACCATTCATCAAGAAAGGCTGCCATGAGATACAGTTGCGTTACGACCCTAGAGCTTTTGACGTCTGCGGAGAGCTTGTATGCTCCAGTGGTCAATTGACAAGAGTCTGGAGTCTCCTGGATGGTGAACAGGTTATGAGCTTGGCCCATACCGAGGGGGTCAGAGCGACCGCTGTAGCCTTCAAACCTGCTCCCAGCGCGGACGTCGAGGGCTCCGTAGTGTGGATCGGAACGAATCTCGGTGAGATTATGGAAGTGGAGGTCGCTTCCCAGCGTATCCTACACAGCAGGGCCGGCGTACACGGGCGTTGCGACGTCGTTCGCATATATCGGCATATGAACGAGCTCTGGACTTTTGACGAGACAGGGACGTTCCACCTTTGGGGAGCTGCAGCCGACGGCGTGCCAAATCTCAACGGCCATCCACACCAGAGCAACAAGCTGCCTAGAGGACATACGTTTTCGATGGTGGTTGGTGACGAGCTTTGGCACGCAGCCGGAAAGTCGATCCGCGTGTTCGCACCCTCGTCAAATGGAAGCAAGGCGTTTCAAGTTCTTGTCAGACCTCTCTCGGCAGATGGGGCTGGTGATGTAACCGCGGGGACGCAGGTTAAAACGCAGCCTGGAAAAGCCTTCTTTGGACACATTGACGGCAAAATAAGCATATTCTCTACTCACGACTACTCGTGTTTGGCAGTGCTCAGCATCAGCTCGTGGAAGATTAACGCTCTGGCAGGCGTTGGTCCTTTCATGTGGACGGCGTACAATACAGGCAAGATGTGCGTTTACGACATGAGCGCAAGCCCCTGGATCGTCAAGAAAGATTGGCAGGCCCACGAGCAACCTATACTCAAGATGGTTGCTGACCCGGCAAGCTCATATCGCCTGGATCGAATGCAAGTCATTTCGCTCGGTGCGGACAACAAGCTGAAGGCTTGGGATGGGTTGCTTCAAGACGACTGGTTAGAAGAAGACATGAAGTCCAAGGATGTCGATTATTGCGAATTTGACGAACTTCGGGCAATGATTATGACCTGGAATGCCGGTGCTTCAACGCCTCACAGCCTTCGCTACTCGGATGGTGACGCTGCGTTTTTTCAAGAGCTGGTACAATCGAGCGATTCACCAGACATATTGATATTCGGTTTTCAGGAGCTGGTCGATTTGGAGGATAAAACGGCGACGGCAAAGAGGTTTCTCAAATCATCAAAGAAGAAGGAAGGATCTGATCAAGAGCGGATGAGCCACCAATATCGCGATTGGAGGGATTTTTTGATGAAGACCCTCGATGATTACATGCCTTCTGGCAACCTATACCACCTCCTACATTCGGCACCGCTCGTTGGTCTGTTTACATGTGTTTTTGTCAAGTCTTGCCTGAGAGAGAGGATACGGAATCTCAGCGCTTCCGAGGTGAAGCGAGGCATGGGTGGCTTGCACGGAAACAAGGGCGCAGTCGTCATTCGTTTCCAAGTCGATGACACGTCGCTCTGCTTCATCAACTGCCATCTGGCAGCCGGGCAATCTCAATCGAGTTCTCGCCACAACGACATTGCAGCTATACTCGATTCAAACCTATTTCCGCCGGAGCGGGATCCGTCAACCAGGTTAGATTGCTTTACAGGAGGTGGCGACGGTACCATGATTATGGATCATGAATTGGTGGTGTTGAATGGCGATCTCAATTATCGCATCGATACCATGTCACGCGACACCGTCGTGAAGGCTGTTCAGCAGCAACAACTGGCGAAGCTCCTGGAACGGGATCAGCTCCTCATGGCTCGTCGAAGGAATCCGGCGTTCCGGCTGCGGGCTTTTGAGGAGTTGCCTATTACGTTTGCTCCGACATACAAATATGATGTCGGCACGGACAACTACGACACGAGCGAAAAAAGAAGAAGCCCAGCCTGGTGCGACCGCTTATTGTTCCGCGGCCGCGGAAGGGTCCAGCAGCTAGACTATAGAAGGCACGAGGTCAGGGTAAGCGACCATCGGCCAGTCACTGGGACCTTTCGCCTTTGGGTAAAGAAGGTTTCGGCCAGAGAGAGAGCGACTGCTTGGATGGAAAGCCAGCAAGGGTTCGAGGACCTTCGGCAACAAGAGACGGCCGATGAGCAGTGAGCTTCACCTTTTCCCTTTTTCATTTATAACACTGACGTGGCGTTTTTAGGGTACTCTATCTGGTCAATACTTGCGGATACGATGAGGCGTCGAGTAGACAATTCGTCGAGGAAAGGTCAAGTAGGAGGAGACAAAGAAGCGCTAGCAAGAGCAAAGGCAACCACTAATCCTGTTGACTTTTTGACGGGTCGACTCTTCGTTTGGCTTCTTTTTGCAATGGCATATAACATGATGCGCTGGTGCAACGGTGATGGCTATCATGGGGTTTCTCGAGACAGCCTGTTTCGCATGGGTATACCGCATGACGTGATGTTTGGCGCCCAGCGAGGATACATAGATGAATACACCTTTACCCGATCTTTCTGCCAGGTAACAATCCTTGACTGAAAGGCAACGGCCTCAGGAACCGTTGTGATGTTGTGTTTGCCAGGTAAGATGCCCTTGGTTCCTTAGTTTAATCCGCCTGTGCTGACCACATGAATGGGTGACAGTTATTGTGCAATGGCTTTTATCCCCCAAGTGCGAGCCGTTTACACATTTTTGGGCTCAAGGCTTTCCCGAGGAGTCGAAGTTTCCTCGCTCTCTCTATGTGTTTGCGTCTTGCTTTCGTTCGACTTCAAGAAGACGGCGAGCATGAGTCCCAAGGCAGCCATTGCGATTGCACCATAGTATCCGGCTCGATAACCTTGGAGGAGGGCATTTGAATCCTGCTTTCCGCCCTTGTTGGACGTGACGGAATCGGAAATGACGGTTAAAACGGCCACGCCGAGCACGGCGCCACCGACGTTGAGAAACATCTGCATTGCGTCGAGGCAAAGGTTAGCAAAAGTATCAGACGTCACGGAAGAGTGGCAACATCTAAAAGACTCTTGAGGCAATGTTGAAGAGACACTTGGGATACTCACGTTGTACACTCCCGAGACTGTCCCTTGCAAGGCTTCGCTCGCGGTAGCGACTACCGTCACGTTTCCAACAAAATAGACGGTGCCCACGCCGGCGATATAGAGGATCATGCCCGGGAGGCAAAGCCGCCAGTAGTCGTCTCCGGATCCCATGCGGCAGAGGAGCACTAATCCGGCGATACACAGCGCCCAACTGCCGAGAAGAAGCTTACGAGGACCGACGGGCTGTAGCAGCATCGGGACGACAAAGTTGACGGCCATGGCGGTGATGCCGAGAGGGAGGAACCTGACGGCTGTAGAGAGAGCCGAGAAGCCAAAGCCTGCAGACAGTTTTGGGTCAGTTGCGATTATAGTGAAAGGGGAGTATCGACGAGTTTCAGTGGTAACGTACTTTGCAACTGGAGCGTCAGGAGATAGTTGCTACCCTGCCAGACTGCGTAGGTCAACGCTGCGGCCGCACATCCCAGGACCCTGACTCTGTCCTCAAACATGTATCTCGGGAGGATGGGATCCGACGAGACTCGGAGCTCGACGTAGACAAAGACGAGGAGAAGACAGATGGCAACGACAAGGGTGGCGATGACGTCTGGTTTGCTCCATCCGTGCACGTTGCCCGTGGTCAGGCCGTAGACCAAGAGGATCAGCCCGGAGACGGAGAAGAAAGTGCCCAGGACGTCGAGCCGTACGTGCAGGTTGGACCAGAGGTTTTCGTCTGCTGCTGCTTCTGCTGCTGCGGACTTGGGGCTCGCGGAACCGGGGAGGCTTTTGGCCAAGAGGAGCGCGAGGGCGGCGATTTCCAAGGCGCCCTCGACGATGAGGCTGAGCCAGAATATCTGCGAGAGTGTCAATGGAGGAGAAGAAGAAGAAGGGGAAGTATTCTGTGGGAGAACGCGCTGGATACTTACCCATTCCCAGGTTACGAGAGAAGTAAATAGGCCCCCGATGATGGGACCGAAGCTGTGGCCATACACCTCGTCAGCGCGTGCACATGGAGAGGGAGAAAATGGATCTTGAATTCGAGTTTGGAGAGAGTCGGGTTATACGTACACGAAACCCGTTGATCCTGCTGCTCCCCAGGCTCCAAATGCCTTGACGCGATCCTTTGGGTCCTCAAAGGACAAGGCAACGAGTGACTGCGCAGACGGAATCGTCAAGGCGGCGGCGAGTCCTTTGTGATTATTGTCAACATCAGAGACGCTCTCGTCAACATGTTGATGTCCAAGAGAACAAGACTCGGCCTTCTCCTACTTACCCTGAAAAGCACGTCCGACGACGAGGCCAATCTTGTCCTGCACGAGGGCGCAGACGAGCGTGGCCGCGTTGAAGAGCGTCATGCCGAGGATGAGGACGTTTCGATGTCCAAAGATGTCGCCGAGTCTGCCGCCGGCCATGAGGAAGCCGCCAAACTAGAAGGACAGAAACGTCGCTGAAATGAGTGACTGGTTCACGGAAAGAGGGACACAATCAATGTATGCTTTGACGGGCTTGCGTGTCTTACGGTTAATGCGTATGCCGTGAGGACCCATTGCAGCGACCCGTCGTCGTAGCCGAGTTGTGCCTGGATGGTGGGCAGGGCAATGTTTGCCATGCCAATGTTGGCAATGTCGACGAAGAAGACGAGGCATCTAAAGGTGTATAGTTAGTTTTTGATACGTGTTGTGAGGACTGTTGATGGGTCGAGGCGGAGAATGAGTTGCATCTCTAGTATGTCTTTGCTGCTTCATGTTCAAGTGTATGACTTACACGATGATGAGGGTCGCGATGGACGCGCCCTTGAGAGGCTTGCCAGCAGCCATGACGAGCGTGATGGTTGTTGAATCCAATAATCCTTTGTCTTCTTTTCCGCGACTTTCTTATAAAGAGTCGAAAGATGGTAAGATGGGCTCGCAGAACCACGAGACTTCAAGACACAAGAGAAGTCCATTCAACATACTCTTCACCATTACTCTCCTCGACTCACGCCCCGGTGTCCAATTCCCCTTCCTGGAGTCCAGCCGTCTTACAACATATACATTACCCAAAAATAAAACAGGGACCGCTTGGTGGGAAGAGAGAGGGGGGGAAAACTTCATCGCGGACAGCTCGGACAATTTCAGTTCGTCATCCCTCCAGTTCTTTTTTTTTTTTTGCCAGCCGGCGACCGTCGTGGATACGACAAGGTTTCCCATCTTTTCCTTTTTTCTCCTTGCTCCTCTCTTTCATCCTCTAGAGTCTACTGTATGAATATCCTTCCCCCCGTTTCTCATAACGTAAACCCTCCCGGGAACCAGCTGAGGCCGGCCCGCGCCGGGGTCTGTTGCGAAGCGTGTCACCCACATGCAACCTTTTTTTGACTGTGACAGCGGCTTGGTTCGGCTAAGAGGTGCAGATTCTCGAATGTTTTTTTTCTCTCTTCCTGTTGTTCCTCCCACCCTCCCCCCTGTTGCATCATGTAACTTAACTTATGTGTTTCTTTGCAGGTGAGTGAGAGAAAGAGAAAGGGAAAAGTGGGCGGAGCCAATACGCACGATTTATGAAGTTAGCTCCCGTAAGAACTCCTTCAACGTCGAATGGACCCTTGTTTAGCCCCCCATGTGGCGATCTTCCGGCCGGGACCCAATCTTCTTATTTTTCTTGCCCCCCCCCCCCCCTTGTCTGCCTTGCTTGAGCCATCTCGGCGTGTCCCATAATGATGCCGCATGGCCGGCGGTGCGCTGTTAGTGAAAGCTCGGTGGCTCCATGGATGTCGGAAGAGACGCGCCGCTCGATTATCTGGGTCTTGTTATTGTCAGGGCTACACACAGTATATGGATATATGCAACGACAAAGGTGTGAATGTAGAAAGCATCGGCTTCAGCTTTGTGGATCGTTGCTGTCCTTGATCGACGGCCTCCATCGGATGCTTTGAATCTGCAGGCCAGACGGACGGCCCGCTTCCACCGGGACGACCGCATACATGTGATGGTAGCAGAACCACAATATGCAAGCTTAGAAGAGTTTTCTTTCTTTCTCTGCCTTGCCTTGCCTCGTTTTGTTTCCAGGATAGCATGACTTATGACGCGGGCCGGTGCTCGGTCGCGGCCTTGTCGGATGAGGACAATTCTGTTGCTAAGAGGCACACCAGGCGGCACAGGTTGCTTCGGACAGATGATTTTGCAAAACTTGATGAAGTCTGGCTCATCTTAGATCATATAAACAAGCGTAGCGGTCTTACTTTCGGTAGTCAGAGTCATCAGAGGACTCGATCAATAAGAACACTTACTCTTCAATTGGAGTCAATTCAGCCACTCTTCCAGGCGCGTACTTTCCGGTGTGTCCTACTTGACAACCCGGTTTTCTCGGATCGGTCTCCTGCCAAACCCGCCCTCGGGCTGGGGAATCTTCTTTGCCAGGATTTCTCCCATTACGTACTGTCAGAAACTTTCTTACGAGGGCTCGGGATAATTGGGCCCGTCTGCTGCTGAGTCCGAGGGTGAGGCGTGAGACTTACACGGCGATATAGACAAACTTGTAAGTGGGCTCCTCAACGGCCCTGATCCAGCTGTTTAGGCATTTAACAAGAATAGCCTCATCTCATTGCAAGGCTTCTTTCCTTTTCATTATAAACGTAGCCGCCTTGTTCCACATCTGCGGCATCTTTGTGTCCTTTTAGACTCTCTGCTTCACGGCATTGGACTCGGAGCTCTTTGGTTAGACCAGTCCACTAGAGTTATTCGTTTACTTCGATACCCCCATTCTTGTTACTATTAAAAACGTTTCAAAAGTCTTGTTTCCACGGTCAAACGATCATGTCGCTCTACTCGGGCGACATGTGTCTCTTGTCGGGCCCGTCCGATCAGAACGGCAATGGCCCGGCATCCAGTACGGCGCATCGGGCACGAACATGCATTCCTCGAAGCGTGTATCCCCTGACGAAGAGTCAAGAAGGCATGTGGATTGACTTTCAAATGGACCCGACGAGCACAAAATACAACCTCACGTTGGAGTGGGATCTGCTCAGCTGGGGATCTGATGCAACGGTACCGACCATCACGGACATTCTTCGAGGTGAGCTTCAATGAGCGTCCGAAGTAGTAGTACTCGAGCGACTTCATGTCATGGTCACTAACAAGACTGTATAGTCATACAGAAAGTCACGGCACGGCACGCGATCCTGCGTTCGATGATTGCCGTGTTTGACGGCAAGGCGCATCTCGAGGAGTTCGCCGCGAGTGATGTCGACCCGGATATTCGCATCGTCTACCGCGAGACGTCGGCCATTGCGGAAGATGCCATGACGAGTATCCTCAGAAAGCCCTTTTTCCTTCAGCGGCAATTACCAGCCCGATGGGTTATTCTACAAGACCCCAAGGCTTTCAGAGCGTACCTCGTCGGCCATCACATTGTCGTCGACGGACAGTCCATGACCAACATATCTCGAGAGTTTCTGGAGCTGCTGGAGAACCCGGAGGCAGTCTTGCCAACGCCTGTCCAGTTCAGCACGATGCATATGGCAGAGGTAAGGGGATAGCATCACTTGAGTCAGGAGATGCTGATGCTGATTGCTTCTTATAGCGCGCGTGGGCTCGATCGCAGACGTACTTGGACAATCAAAAGGTTCTCTTGAGCCAGGCCAAGAGCCAGAGTCACACTCCCTGGGCGCCGCAAGTGTCGAGACCAAAGACGAGTGATGACAGCTACCGAAAGATTGACAGCTGGTGCACGTTTCCCAAGTCTGTGAGTCAACGCACTTATCCAAAGCAAACATCCTCTCGTCCCGGAGTGAGAGTTAACCAAGGTCTAGGAGCTCGATGCATGGAGCCAAATGTTCAAAACATCTTGGTTCCGAGTCGCAACTGCCCTCGTCGGTCTCCTCGTTCTTGACAAGAAGAGACCACACTTCCAGAGAGACGAGGTTCTGTCAGTCGGCTTCGGCAGTCGACCGAAAGACATGAGCGCCTGCGTCGGCCAGTTCGCCAACGCGCTGCCCGTCAAGATCCCGCTCTGGAAGGCCCTGTGCGACTCGGACGGGAGCTTCAAGGCTCTGGTCGCCGCGGTCGGCAAGAACGTCAGCGCCGTCAAGAAGGCTGAGCTTTTCCCGGCCGTTGACGTTGTCAGGTCATGTCGAGAGCACAACATTGACTACGAGCCGCCCAAGGTGGCCGTGACGTACTCGCCGAAGCTGGCCAAGTCGGGGTGTCGGCTGTTTCCGGTCGAGGGCTCGTGGGACCTCTTCTTTTGCTTCCTCGAGTATGATGCTGATGTGAAGCTGGGTGTAAGTGCTTGATCGAGTACGTGTAGCACTACATGAGACAATGTGCTGATGAAACGACGACATCAAGGTTATATACAATCCTCAAGTCTTCTCACAAGTCGCCATGGCCGATATGAGGATTCAGTTTGATCAGCTCGTGTCTTTGAGCAACATTGAGACGACCAAGCTTGAGGACATGCTTGAATGGCTGCCGAAATATGCTTCTCTGCCAAAGACACCTGCTACGCCCTCGCCAGCTTCTAGAAATCCGCTTCGTCTTGTTCACCATTGGTTCGACGCGCATGCCGAGACCAACCCGACCAGTCTGGCATTGCACTCTGCAGAGATGGAAAAGTCAATGACGTACGGGGAGTTGTTCAAGTCTTCCGAAGACAAGGCTAAATGTATGTGTCTGCTGAAGCATCCCGGGCAGCACTATTCTTGGACGATAACATGCTAACATTTGGCTCACACAGTCCTGAGATCACGACAGGTCATTCCGGGAGACAAAGTATTGATTCACCTTAGGCGCGAATTTGCTGTGCTCGAATGGATCCTAGCCATCCTCAAGTGCGGCGCTGCCTTTGTCTATCTCGATCCCGACTTTAGCGAACGCCAGCAGACTGCCGTCATGGAGAACAGCAAGCCCCGTCTAGTCATCAACGATGTTTTGGTACAAGAAGCAAGAGAACAACTGCTTTCTGGCTCTACCGGTGTAGATGAGATGGAGTCTCTCGAGGACATCAAGTTTGCTACCGCTGACGAGGACCTCGCCTATATGATCTACACCTCCGGCTCGACCGGCGAGCCCAAGGGTGTCATGATTGAGCACGGAAGTTTGGCGGCCTTTGTACAAGCATCCAAGGACGTGTTTCAAGTCGGATACGGGACTCGCGTGCTACAGCTGGCGTCCTTTTCCTTTGACGCTTCCATCCTCGAATGGAGCAATGCCCTATGCACAGGGGCCTGCCTCTGCTTCGCCCAGTACCCAAAGCACCTTGTGGGAGAGTATCTCGCCGAGGTCATTCAGAAGAACGACATCACCTTCATGGAGATTACGCCGACGGCTTTGGAAACCCTCCCTCTCGAGATGGAACTCCCTAGCTTGGAGCAGGTGTCCATCGGCGGCGAGGCCCCGTCACACGAGATCTTCGCAAAGTGGCACTCCCGAGTCAACCTGGTCAACGCCTATGGGCCGACGGAAGCTGCCATTGCTGTATCGTTCAATCGCATCGACAAGACGGACGAGCTACCAGAGCTCATATCTGCCGGCCGTCCGAACCCAAAGACAACGGCATATATCTGCGCGGAAGGCTTTGGCTCCATCCTCAAGCCTGGCTCAGAGGGAGAGATCTGCATCTCCGGACCTCAAATCGCTCGAGGCTATTGCGAGAAGCCGGACATCACTGCAAGGAGCTTCGCCGTACACCCTGGGAATGGCGAGCGCCTCTACAGGACCGGCGACAAGGGAGTCTTGCGTGAAGACGGCAGCCTCCTCGTCCTGGGAAGAATCGATAGAGAGCTCAAGGTACGTGGGTTCCGGATTGCGCCAGAGGAGATTGAAAACGCCATCTTGAGTGCTGGAGTTGGCGCTTTTGAGACTTCCGTCCAGCAGTCGGAGAATGGTCTCGAGGTGATTGCCTTTGTAGCACCAAGGATCTCGTCCAAGTCCCTGCTGGACGCCTTGAAGCGCATGCTCCCGAGCTACAAGGTGCCATCGAGGGTGTATGCTGTTGACTTCCTGCCCAAGAACTCAAACGGGAAGATTGATCACAAGGCTGTACAGTCGAGTCGTAGGGAGCTGATACGGGCAAACGCCGCTGATGGCGTCGGGTTCATGACTGACGAAGAGCCCGACTCTGGTCTTTCTGAGGTCGAGATGATTGGGAGTGTTGACAGCGAACAGTCGATGGAAGATGAGGCAGTGGTCGGAAATATATGGCGAGAACTGCTCGGAGCGTCGTCCACTCCGCCGCTCGACGTCAACTTCTTCGATATTGGAGGCCACAGTCTTCTGGTCCCCAAGCTGCACGACAAGCTCAAGGCTGCGTTTCCCTCCAAGACCGTGAGACTGGTAGATCTCTTTCACAAGTCCACAATCAAGAGCCAGGCTCTGCTATTTGGCAGCGGCAACAGGAAGAACGTCAAGGCACAGCGTCGAGAGAGGCTCGAAATTATCAAGACGCCCATGACGATGAGCTCGTCAGCATCTACAATCGACGAGACGCCAATTTTCACGAGGACCGCCGCGACGTCTGTCTCGGATATGCCCAACCTCCCCGAAGTCGCCATAGTCGGGCTGGCTGGACGCTTCCCAGGCGCCAATAACGTCGACGAGTTTTACCAGATGCTGTCCGAAGGCCGCTCGGGGATCCGCGAGTCCGCCTCGGCTGCCGGGCGTGAGACCCTACCGGGAAACACGTGGGTTCCGAGAGCGGGCGTGCTGGACGACGTCGAGCAGTTTGACCACGACTTCTGGAACCTGACCGAGGAAGAAGCCACCGAGATGGATCCCCAGCAGCGGCTCTTCATGGAGGTTGCGTACGAGGCCCTCGCGGACGCGGGCATCGATGGCCGACGAGTGTCCGGGAGCGAGCGATGTGGCATCTTTGTCGGCTCGGCGAACCACGCCTACCATCTTCACACCGAGTCCGTCGCCACCGACAGCTTCCTCCGTGAGAATAGGGGCTTCGTGGCGCCGTCCATTTCTGCTCGAACGGCGTATCATCTCAACATTCGCGGGCCAAACGTCACGATCCAGACCAACTGCGCCAGCAGCACCGTTGCTCTATCTCAAGCCTTTGACGCCATTCGACTCGGTCGCTGCGACATGGCAATTGTCGGCGGTGTGTCGGTTCAGCTCTACGAGTATGTCCCGTCTTCTATCCTTCGTTCTTCATTCTAGTCCTTTCTTTGTACCAGATCCCTTTGCTGATGGGAACTCAATGTCAGGGGCGGCTATGTCACGCAAAAGGGGCAAATCTTCTCCTCGAGAGGCGAATGCAACCCCTTTGATTCTCGCGCCGACGGCACCGTGCCAGCCGATGCCGTGACCGCGGTCGTTCTCAAGCGGTACTCTGCCGCCATTGCTGACAACACGCCCGTCTACGCCAAGATCCTGGGGACGGGCATTGGTTCGGACGGCGCTCTGGATAAGGCAGGGTATCAAGTGCCGTCGCCGCGCGGACAAGCCGATGTCATCAAGTCTGCTTGGAACGTCGCCGAGGTGTCGCCAGAAAAGCTCAGATATGCCGAGTAAGCCTTCATCTTCTTCACCCATTTAGCCGTCTTATCCTCTGGGATCAGGAAAGATGTAACTTGAAGTACTGACATTACCTTCCACTCCAGGATTCATGGCAGCGGAACCCCGATTGGCGATGCTCTTGAACTAGAAGGCCTCAGTCTCGCCGTCAAAGAGCTCGGTGGCTCCCGACAGCCCTTCACTGTAGGCTCTACAAAAGGCAACATTGGAAATGCCCAGGTGAGTCTTGTGTGTCCCTGTCATGTTCGGCATGAGTGCTCTGACACCTTTCCAGCATTCATCTGGACTCGTGTCTCTCATCAAGCTTTGCAAGTCTATGCAAGCGGGTGCCGTGCCTGCGACCAAGGGTCTCGAGCAGCCGAACCAAATGATTGATCCAAGCTTGCCGCTGGTCTTGGCCAAGCAGGAGACTTGTCTGCATCCTGATGATCTGCTCGCGGTCTCGGCCGCCGGCTGGGGCGGCGTCGACTCGCATGTCGTGCTGGGCTTCCCCGATCAGCGCCTCCGCAAGGAGACGACCATCTTGGTTCCAGAGACAACTTTCTCACGCAAGACACTTCGAGCGCCTCGGCTCAAAAAGACAGGAGGCCATAAAGTGGTCGACGCCACTTCGTTGGCCAGCGTCGTGTTTGCGAAATGTGCGACTGATGTCCTCGATGTTGCCGTCGGCGTCCACACGGACCTCAAGAAGTGCGGTCTGGACAGCAAGTCGTACAGTGCCTTAGTCGGGGCGGCATCGAAGCGACTAACAGGTCCTGTCGTCGGGTGAGTTCATACAGTGGCCGGGAACGTGCCTCAATTTCTGACACTGTCCGCAGCGTCAAGGGCCTACTTCTGAAGGAGTGTACACCGTCTGCCCTCGGCAGGATATACGACGACCAGCTACAAGCAGCGAGCCCCGGTGGAGTATCGACAAGCATGCTGCGAATTGGTCTGGATACAACCGTCCTCCTTCTCCCGGGATCGGGTGGCAGCTGTGCCTCTGCTGAGCCGCTGCTCGAACATTTATCACGAGACGCGACAATCATTGCCCTCGAGCACCCGGGCCAAGATCCGACCGCGGCTCATAGTGAGGTCTATCTGGAGGCGGTGAAAGCTTTGATAGAGACACCGCGACTGATCATCGTGGGAATGTCTCTGGGCGGGCTCTCGGCCTTGAAGCTTGCCGACCTGGTAGCCAAAAGGCTTCCTATTTCGGCCATCGGCTTAGTCGCTCTCGACAGTCCAGCGATAAGTATGTGGCCTGAACTCGAGTTCATGAGCGAGGACGTTTTGCCCCGAGTACAGCACGCCGCTTATATCGGAGCCTCGTCTGGCCAGGCCGGCACATGCAAACTGGCCGAAGCTCAATGGGGGAAACTTGCCGCAATGCAAGCTCATGTACTGGATTGCAACCATTCTGATGTATGGGGTAAGCGGGCAAAAGACAGTGCGGCCATCATTAACGCCATTGTACACGACATGAACCATTACGATATCGATGGTTGAACACGGAGCACGATTTTCCCTTTGTGTTGATTGTTAGGCGTTCAGAAGAAGGATTGGGTTATAGAGAAAACAGATAGAATCACAGATAGAGGTAACGAGCCATGTTTGCAATGTTTTCACTCTATGTTGATGCCTCTAATGAATGTATAACAAATGAACGGAAATGCCTAATACTCCATGAATACTCCTAGGTTCCTTCGTGACATTGGTAGGTAGTGAACTACAACAAGCCATGCCCAACGGTCCCGTTTTCTCGCTATTATAACCCTCAAATTATTCTCAACCATCCAGGGACCATTTAGTCGAAAGCCGGGCGAATGCCAATGCGACCGGGGTCGGCGACGGCGCCCTTACGGTCAACCTCACTCCACTCCGGAGTGTTGAAAGGCCAGCGGAGCTCTTCCTTGGGAGCATTCTGCTTCTTCTTGTCGTCGGCCTTTTTGTCTTCGGTCTTCTTCTCCGCGGGCTTGGGAGCGTGAGCAGAGAAGCACTCGGCGGCCGACTCAAACTTTCCGTCATTGCCGAGGGGGCTGTTGAAGAGGTTCTTGTCGTCAAAGGACTTGCAGTAGTCCTCGGTGCCGCAGAGAGTCTCGGTGTAGCCGCGCCAGCCGCAGTCGAGCGACTCGGCCTCGACCCAGGGCAGCTTCTCGTGGGCGGCCAGACACTCGGCCGTCGACTCCCACCGGTTGAAGAGGAGTTGATTGGAACGGGGTCCTTCCTGGTCGATGGCCCTGCAGTACTCCATGGTGCCGCACCAGGCCTCGCCGAACCCGCGCCAGCCGCAGTCGGGCTTGGGAGACGTCTTGTCAAAGGGCAGCAGCTTGGGGTCCGCCTCGTGAGCCCGGAAACAGTCGTAGGTGGTCTTCCAACGGTTACCAATCACCTTGGCGGCACCCGACTCGTCAATGGCCTGGCAGTATGCCTCGGTGCCGCAGATGGCCTCGTTGAAGTTGGGCTTGCCGCATTGGGCAGAAGCAGACTTGCCGGGCTGGACCCAGGGCAGCTTCTGGCTGGGGGCAGGAACCTGCTGAGGCAGGGCGCCGACCAAGGCGGCGGCGCTGGCGAAGATGAGGGCGTACTGCATTGTGATTCGGTGTGGTTCCAGCTGTTCTGAAAGCAAAAGACTGAAGTCTGAGCTGAACTACTTCGAAAGAGAAGGTCTGTAGCGAGAGTGTTAAATGAAGAATGAGTGATGAGGATGAGTTGAGAAAAATCGATGATAGAGGAATCGCGTCGCAATTATATAGACAAAAGGAGTGGGCTTTAACACTCCAGTTGAACAACCTCTGAAGTTATTTCGGAAGACTCAACTTCACAATTCCTCGGATGCTGTACAACAGCGGCTGGTTGATTCCAAAGGTCGGAAATCCGGGGAAACTGGCGATCGCCCTGTCTAGGCGGAATTTCCGACAGCCTTCAAATCGCTTGCAACCTCCCTACTGCATGTGAAAGACTCAAGGCCACGGGCAAGTGGGCTCTCCCGAATGGAATCACCGCGAGGCCATCCCACCACGTCAGCGGGCCGGCATTATAGGGCGGCCTCTCTCGGATGAGGGTCACCTCATTAATGGCCATTATTCAGCTTCATGTCGAAACTTGGGGCAGAGCGGGTAGTTGAAGGGCCAACCGAGCGGCAGTCCCGCGCGGCCGTGGCTCAGCGCGCGTCAATGGGCTCTTGAGCATCAGTTTCCGGGGTTGCCAAGGCCTTGAACGCTGCCAGGCTCGACTTGATCGAGTTCCGACGCGGTTCCGCCTGGCCATCAACTCCGAGGAAGTCCTGCTGCGTGCAGATTTGTCAGTGACGGTATGTAGAAGACCAGGTTCAGTATTGTCCGCTTGGCAGGCCAAGCCTCCCTCAATGGAGCCTTGCCTGGAGACGATCGGGTTCACCATGCATCCGTAACGAGAAGTGGAAGGAAGTGCATTCGACGATCGTACAGTATTGATAATGTCGGTGAGGCGATGAAAAAAGTGAGAACTTACCAATCTGTAGCAGTTGTCACTTGAGCGCACTGTAAATGACAATCCAGAATAACAGCCATGGCTTCCCAGTCTAAGCAGTCGCGAAAGAGCCTAGACGAAAGAGGCGTTCATGCTTCGCGATTCGACCAAGAAGCCTCAATTTTCGTGCGATTATATCAAGCATAATTGGTTCGTAATCGCCTCAACGTGGCATGACAGCGAACTCGTGAACCGTGCGATTTGATGGCTGGGACGTATGTAAGCATGAACATACAGAACGTATCTTAGAAACTCAAACACTTGGAGACCAAATGATCTCATGTGGCCTGTGTAAGTTGCCTAAACTCGTGCGCGTCCTGCTGGGTTAAGAAGGTTAATAAGCGTCATGTAAGACACCCAGTGGCTGGAGATCGTGCCCGTATACCAGGAACCCCAGCCCTTGCAACCGTCTAAAGTCTCGATCTTCTTTTCTGGACAAGGATTCCGTCACTTCACTACAGCATTCATCGCCGGCTGTAACGGACTCAAAGCGTCCTTTCGAAGCCACGGATTGAAAGGCTCCTGGGGGACTGTCCGTGTCGTTGATGAGCAGTGAACTCTATTTTCTCTCCTGTCAGTCTGAGGGTGAGCGACGAGTGGGAGTGATAAGGTCATGGTTCTTATGGCAGAAATATAGGCAAAAATATAGGCAAACTTAGAAGTGATTGCGTGGTTCGTTAATCCCGAGCTTGGCCGAGCCCCATTCCCTGGTCAACATCGAACTTGGCGGAACAAGGGTCCATGGCTGTCTCGACAAACCACACATTGTGCCGCGCGCGACCAAACGTCATCGGGTTTCTCTGGCAGTCTTCAAGATTATGGGAAGCACAAGCTTTACCGTGGGCGGCTCAAATTAAAACACTTCTTTTGGGCAGCCTGGCAGTTGTTCGGCAGGAGGGCCGTATCGCGGTAGTTGCCAGACAGTATTGTACTCCACAGCTCATAGACACGACCAGTACTTCGTAGATCGGCAGTAAACATGCTCGCCACGGTGCCTATGCAGCTCTCCCGCTACATTCTTCTCTTGGCAGCGGGTAATTTGCTTCGCCTGGTTGGTAAGCTCAGGGGGAAAGGTCGACTCACTCACCATATCATCAGCGAGAGCAAGGACGGAGCTCTATGCCCTGGATACCGACTTCAGTTGGTCCTCTCCAGTGCTGGGATCTCTCTCGCTACACGCCTGGTGATGTGATGACTACCTCAGCTTGCCTTTTCTGAGAAATTATTTGAGGAATTATTTGCTGCCTTTTGTGCCAAGACTATACTTCTTCAATTTTGGTAATCCTTAATGATCCTTGGCTGCGAGGAATAAGTCCCGCAAATTGCATCATCGACGCTGAGTGCGTTTGCTTATATGATTTGCATCATTTCATATTTGGTTTCAGCGGACGGAAGATGTCGCCGCCTCCATCTTCGGGTCTTCATTTTGTGTGACCGCCGAGTTACAAGGCTTCAGAAGTTCACATGGACACAGCGTCAATCACTGGGCATAACAACGGGGATCAGGTCGGTGCGTCATAGGCATACAGTTGAACGTTGCGCGGAACTGCTTCGTTTGTCTTCTATGTCACTTTCTCGCCTCCCTCTTTCCTATGTGCTTGTTCCATATGGGTCGATATGCACTAATCTTCGTAATAAGTCGTGAAGTCGTCATCGTAACTCAGGCGTCACACCTGTAAGTTGAGTCCAAATTGCTGATCAAGCAGTCTATGTACCGTTGCTTCAGCCGCGGAGAGACTCATGTCAACTCCGGGGGTACTGGAGTGTCTCGCTTCGCACACGCTTCAGGAACAGGTGTGTCCCTTTGAAAAGTTGCGTGGTTGCCACTCTGGCGAGGTGCAACAGGTGTTTTGAGATCAAGTTCGGATTCGGGGACCGCATCCGACTCGAAGCCGGCATTTTCTGTTGAATCGAGGCTGCAAGTATCCGACATACTCGCGTCCACCGACTCAATCACAGAGCTTGCGCTTTCCACGCTCGGTGTAGGTGTCTCAAGATATCCGATGTCCGGGACTTTGACCGCGTAAATTTCGGCGGGTTCACGAACGTCCCCTGTAGTATCGATCGACATCGAGGCCTTGATCTCACTGCTCGACGTCTCGTCTTCATCGTCCTGCCCAATCGTCCAGACCCACTGACGCTTCCTTTCTATCCTTCTGCGTTTACGACTGCCAGTTGCAGGCGTTGTCGCAGAATATTCCTCTTCCTGAACATCAGTGTGGCTTTGCTCGTCATCGAACGGGTTCGGAGTCCGGCCTCCGTCGCGAATCTCGTTGGCTGTGAACGACAATGGCAAGTTTGCTGTGGTGCTAGAGTCGATTGGAGAATATGGTGAATTAGGGGAAGCCTCCTCGCTAAGAAGCTCTATGTGAGATTTCACATATTTGTTGGTAACGATTTCTTGAGTCAGGGGACTATTATATCCGACGCGCTTTGCCGCCCTTTCCTGTAGACGCAGTGATTGCCTTCGCGGAGAGGGTGGAGGGATTGCGGTCCTAGGCGGCAAGGGCGAATTGCGGAGGATGCTGTGTAGACTTCGAGGATGGTAGTACGGCGGATTTGAGCCAAGTTCAACGAATAGTTGTGATGCCACGGTCGAGCGGGGACGCATGGCCTCTAGGGAAGGGGTACCAGAGCCGTCACGGCCTCGCGTCATAGCAATGTCGTTAGAAGAAAACGTGAAGATGCTTGAGCTTGCTGATTCCGATGTCTCGGCCGAGAGGGGGGGCGTGGCTGTCATGGTACTGGGTAAAGGCAGATGCGTTTGAGACGGCGAGACGGGGTGAGCGGTCAAGGGCGTGCCAGAGAAGGTGGCGATGTAGGGAGTAACGACACGAGGTTTAGCATTTCTGTAATCTACTGGTGTGTCGAGAGTGAAAGCCTGAAGCGTGTTGATGGCCGTGATGGGCTCCGACAGCATGGCAGAGGATCTCTCTATGGCGGTGACGTATGCATTGGAGAGGGTGTTGAAAGTGGTGGGGTCACTGGGGTTGATGGAATATGCCTTGACGACTCTGGCGGTGGGAGCGGTTGAGGACTTGGTCTGAAGTGATAGTCGAGGCCTTTTGGAGCTCGAGGCGCCGACTTGTTGCGGCGAGGCCATGATGCCTGTATGGGACGAGACAGGTAGACGCGATGTTGGATGAGAGCTGAAGCTAGAGAAGGGAAATTGAAGGACGCGAAGACGAGAGGGATAGTCGATGACCCGCCCCGAATGCTGTTGGTCCCAACGGGCGGCAGCCCTCAAGCGCGGAGAGGAGCGCTTGAGAGTCGTCCGACCAAGGAGGGTTTCAGGCAGTCGAGTGCCATGAATCGGGCATCTCGAAGGGGAGAAAATGGGGAAGCATCCACGGATGGATGTGACTGCACGGCGGATGTAACAACGGGTGCGGGGCTGGTATTAATATCCGTCATGAGCCATTGTGATGGTCGGCTGGACATGCTGGGACGAGACGTTTGACAAGAGTCATGCTTCTTTTTGGTTGCCGGTGGTCGAAACAAGCGCCGCTAGCGCTGCAAAGAGCAGCTAGTTGGGTCGCTCGTCAACGTCGAGGCGCCTGATGGTCGACAAAGAACTAAAAGGCAGGCCTGATGAGAAAGAAGCATCGGTTGCCCGTGGGATTCCTTTGGGCAGCGGCGGCGGAGTAGGAGGAGGAAAGCCCAGTCGTCGTCGGTTGCATATGCAAGGTGAGCGTGTAAGCGCTCAAGCCCTGGCTAGTCGGCGCCGCCACTGTGATGGACTCACCAATCATGGGCAGCCACTGCCGTCTTCTGCTTCCATGGCCTGGGCGTTTAGGTATTCCATGCAGAGTGCCTCTTGCGGCATCACTGGCGTCATCTGTTCAAGCGGGAGCGCGTCTGGCGATTAGGTCTCTGCCATATGTTGGTGACACGGCGCTCTTTGCGATGGTCGATAAAGGAAGGGCGAGCGAGACGGAAGAAAGGCAGAAGGCATCAAGCTCCGCGAGGTTTGCGACTTATTGAGAATCGACATTGACTCTTACATAAGACAACGAGTGGCCCTTGGGGCGGTTCCTTCTTCATCAGTCACCAAAATAGCCTCTTACAGTTGGAGGTTCGCACCTGCTTTCTAACAAGAGCTTGATCTGCATGCAACCTGCATATAACAGCTATCATCTTTTTGTGAATTGTCCTCCGAGCCAACACTGAATGCTCCTCAGGACCTCGCTTTCAATCAGCATTATCCCGGGGGCATATCGGAGCTCTCGACAGCTCCCCATCTTATTTCGAGTTCGTCGTCTTTCACGGCTCCAAGGCCCCTCCCCGCCTGGAGCAGGTACGGCTCGAGATTTGCGGGCCCTCCTACAAGCTCCATCCTCGGCGGGGCCACCCGGGAGTCCGACATCACTCCATACTGCCTCTATAGGCTAAGAATAGGTGCAAATTCGTAGACTCAAACCCAAGAGTCGTGCCAAACTGTACCACCCCATCTCGCGATAAGCCAATCGACGAGTGACTCTTACTCTTACTATCCAAAGCTCCGGTCTGGACAATTTGCTTCTCGTCGGACGGCTGCACCCATGTCCGCCGCAATCTGACTGCTGCTCACCCACGCCAGCTGACGAGACGGCATTCGGCGCTCTCGCGTCAAGGGAATTGGGGACCTGAGAGCTTCAAACTTTGCCTGCAGCCTCCTCTCTACTCCAGCGCGAGTAACTTCACCGCCTCACCCAACTACACCTCTTCTCCGCCATCTCAGCCATGAATACCCGGGCCCTTCGAGTCGCTCGTGGCGCCGCCAATGGCCTGCAGAAGTGCCTGTATTCTTCGCAGACGTCGGGTCCAAGGCATCTCATGTCAATTGGCGACCTGACGCCCGCCGAATTCACGAGCCTGGTCCGCAATGCCGCCGAACGCAAGAGGGTAGTCAAGGCGTCTCAGGCCCCGGCAGCTCTGACCACTGCGCTCGCTGGCAAGACGGTCGCCATGATGTTCAGCAAGCGTTCTACTCGCACCAGAGTGTCGACCGAGGCTGCTGTCACCATGATGGGGGGCCATCCCATGTTTCTTGGCAAAGACGACATTCAGCTTGGTGTACGACGCGCCGCCAATCTCTTTCAAACGTCGACTTGAACTGACGACGGTCGTAGGTGAATGAGTCGCTCTATGATACATCTGTCGTCATATCCTCAATGACTTCGTGCATGGTTGCCAGAGTCGGTCCCCACTCAGACGTTGCCGGCCTGGCGGAGCATTCCAGCGTTCCCGTCATCAACGCACTGTCAGATGACTTTCATCCCCTGCAGACGATTGCTGATTTTCTCACTATCCACGAGGCTTTTCCTTCCTCCGCCGTCTCAGGGTCTGGTCTCGGCCTGAATGGCCTCAAGGTTGCTTGGGTTGGTGACTCCAATAATGTCTTGTTCGACTTGGCCACGGGCTGCGTCAAGATGGGTGTAGACATCGCCGTGGCATCTCCCAAGGGTTATGGTATTCCCAGCTCAATGAAGCAAATCATTACGTCCGCTGCAAATGGCGTCGACTCACCTGGAAAGCTTCTGGAAACCACGATACCTGAGGAAGCGATCAAGGATGCCGATGTGCTCGTCACTGACACTTGGATCTCCATGGGTCAGGAGAGCGAGAAGCAGAAGAGACTGGACGCCTTTGCCGGCTATCAAATCACAAATGAGCTTGCCAAGCGAGGAGGTGCCAAAGATGGTTGGAAGTTCATGCACTGCCTACCCAGACATGCCGAAGAAGTTGCCGATGAGGTCTTTTACAGTCCTAGATCTCTGGTCTTTCCAGAAGCGGAAAACAGATTGTGGGCAGCCGTCTGTAAGTCTTACCCTTACACCCCGACTAATTGCACAACTGATGATTGGGACAGCGGCCATTGAAGGGCTTGTAGTGAACAAGGGACGATTTTGAGCGGGGTAATCCGCCTGCTTTATCCTTGTTGTCTTGATCGTTTATATCATGACACCTGCGTACGGCGTCTCGACAGTTTGGCTAAATATATCCCTTGCTTATAGCGTCAAGTAATACGACAAGGAAGCGGCGGAGCTATCTTTGGAGCGAAATGACTGCTAGCCTCTGCATCTATTCCGGTCAATGAAAGCAATAGTCTATTTTGAAATGCGGATATGTACATTCACCCGGTGCGCAATAACTAGGTAGGTGTGCTCTTGTAAGGAGTCCGACGGGTTAGGATACCCTCTAATCAAGTCATTCCATGTTACCATCCGCCAGCTGAACCATGGCGGTTAATGTGCCGGACGTGCTGACAGGGGATTTTTTCAAGAGCAACTCGCATTCAATCATTCATAATGACCTTGGGGGATCCTGATCCTTTGGAGATCCTTACATGAGTGAAGCCCAGCCCAATGTCTTCCCGTGTTGTCCTCTAGTATCTCATTCAATTTTGGTCTAGGGTAGTCGCCTATGATAGCTCTGACGTTTCGCCAAAGTATCGTATCGTGTCGCGACTCCTTGTTACTCTACCTAGCTTGAGCTGGCCTACCTCATGCTTGCAGATCCATATGGGCCTGCTAAAATGCGATATCGAATTTGCGAAATCACGCTTCATGCACTTTCCACTGTCGAATCTCAGTCGATAGGAGCGATTGCCGTGCATGATTGTAGGGTTAAGGGCTCTACGCCCCATGTCGGTACGGACTCCGGAGTCCGGACCAGGAGCCTTTGTCAGCAGGAGCCGAAGCGCGTCGTCCCGTAGATTCGTTCCCTCACAATCCCGCATTGGCTCTGACCACGAGACGATGCGACGAACGCGAGGCTGTGCAAGAGCACATCGCTAATCACAAACAGGTGGAGCCATTAACCTGCCTGGTATCTCACAAGCAAACTTACCTAGCGCGCTTGTAGACTTATGCCGTCAGCCTCTGGCACGACGGAGCCATGGTCGCACAAGACGCGCAGAGCAGACAGCAAGCCCGACGTTAGTCGCCTGTTCAAGCCGAAGCTCCAATTTATTCGAGAAGAATTCTCAGTGAAGCCTAACGCTTGTACTGCTATCCGGGATTGAATATGGATCCGCCGTCAAGGAAGCCTCCGAAGAGGAGAGACGACCGCGTCATCTTACAGTTTGTGAGTGGTGATACCTTCGCCTGCCGTCAAATACGTAACCGTCGTCATCACGAGCACTCGCTCACGTCCATTGAGGACTACGACTGCTTCTACGCACAAGTGTACGAGAATAGAGAGCCCGCTCTCAAGTCTAGGCCCCTGGGAATCAAGCAGAAGAACATTCTCGCCACCTGCAACTACAATGCCCGCAGGAAGGGGGTTCGGAAGCTTATGCTCATTTCCGAGGCCAAGAAGCTGTGCCCGGAGCTCGTGTTAGTTGAAGGCGAGGATTTGACGCCATTCCGCGACACCAGCAAGATCCTTTTCAATTTTCTTCGCGCCCATTCCTGGAACAACAAGGCTGAGCGTCTTGGGTTTGACGAGGTTTTCATGGGTACTGAGCGTTGGCAATGGTAGCCGTTCATAGAAAAAGCATTGCTAACGATCCTAGATGTTACCGACATTATCAACTACAACATCACCTTATTGAACCGACTTACCTTGGCCAATTCGTTCTTTTGTTTGAGCAGAGAAGATCCTGAACATGGATTCAGCTGCGACTTGACAAATATTGCAGGATGCGTCGTTGGACCACCTGCCACCGACGCACAGCTTGATGATCCTGCCTACTTACGCCTCTTGCTTGGGTCCCACCTTGCCTTCCATTTGCGTGGTAAGTTGGAAACGGAATTCGGCTATACCTCGACCTGTGGAATTGCCTCAAACAAGCTCCTGAGCAAGCTCGTCGGAAGCTGCAATAAGCCCCGGGATCAAACGACTCTGCTCGCCCGTGAAGACGAGCATGTTCTTGAGTTCATGGATAATCTCAAGGTCAGATCAGTGCCCGGAATCGGGTTCAAGACGGCGCTCCTGCTGGAAAAGCATCTCCTTGGGCGAGAGGCAAATGCAGACTCTCATTCATTTGAGCCCTCTTTGACTGTCGCGGCCGTGCGCCATCATCCAAGCATATCCTCCGGCTTGTTGGAAAAGCTGATCGGTGGTTCGGGGGCCGAGAAAGGGAGTGGATCTCGCATCTGGGGTCTTTTACATGGCGTAGACCCGGCAGAAGTTAAAGAAGCGAGCGCTATTCCTTCGCAAGTCAGCATAGAAGACACATATAAGGGACTGGAGACGATGCCGCAAATTCTTGAGCAGCTGCACAAGCTCTCCTGCTCTCTAGTGCGCAGAATGAGGATTGATCTCGTTTCTCACAAGGAGGGAAGTGTTGCAGGAAGCGTGCAGAAGTGGATTGCAAGACCAAAGACATTGCGCTTGTCGGTCCGGTCCTGGCCCGAGAAGCCGCAGATTTTGGACGAGAACCGCGAAGGTGAAGGTCAAAATCGGAATTTTAGCCGGGTGTCACGGTCTTGCCCTTTGCCCAACTATGTCTTTGATCTGCAAGCCGACATCGACGAGATTGCGCAGAAATTGGTCGATGAGGCCCTGCTGCCACTGCTCCGTCGCACGCAGAGCGACAAGAGTCAACGCTGGAACTTGCAGCTGTTGAATGTGTGTGCCGCGAACATGGTGGTCGGTGCAGCTGAAGACAGAACAGGAGCCGGCCGAGACATTGGCATCATGTTCAAAAGGCAAGACGAGGTGCTGCAACCCTGGAGAGTTACAAGCGTCTCTGATAGCGAATCGGACAGCAACTCGGGGGCCAGCGACTTCCCAGAATCAGATCTGGATTCTGTATGGGTGAATGCTGGACAACCCGTGTGCCCAGTTTGCGGACATCAAGTGCCGGAGTTTGCTATGTCTGCTCATGCCAGGTATCACGAGCTAGAAGGCTGACGGCATTGATCGCATAGCTCGAATAGCTCACCGTGGCGCAAGGCGAGTTTGATCTTCTTGAAAGGAGCTCTTGGGAGCGCGCTATGAAAGATGTCAAGAATCACGATCGATAATCTTGCCCAGAGGTCAAACTTGCCTTCAACTATCATAGGGCGCCGACGTGGGCTGTTTGGTGACAAAATGAAAGAAGATCACCGGACAGACGTGAAGTAGGACAGCAAGTGCACCTCCATGACTCGATCGAGGATGGTCGTCAAAGTGCCGAGTCCTCGCCATTGGAAAAAAGTCGGCCATGCTGGCTCTCCATTTTCGGTGCGGCGGCCTTGTGCGACATGCTCGTATGCCTGTTTAGTCCGATATCTCTCCGTGCAAGGGGAGCCTTTAAAACCTAGTTGGGCAAACGAAAAGCACTGCTCGCTATCCGATGAAATCTTGCAGGTAATGCTACGGAGATTTGAGAAAACCGCGGCTGGAGCTACCTAAGAACGAGTACCGCCTACGCGCCACCGCGCAACGGCAAGGGGTCAAGCATACCAACAGAGGCAAACGATTCTTGCAATACCGACTCGTCAAGCATGGGCGCCACTGCTCTGTTTTACAGGACGACGTCAGGTAAAGCTCTAAGCTAGAGCGCTTTGTGCAGATGACATGCCTCGCTTGCTTCAGATGAAGTGGCAAGAGGTGCCTTGGGCCCGAGGCCATAAGGCACAAGGTCAGAATGGAAGGAGCAGGCAAGGCAAGAGCGGCCTTGCACTTGCCCACCAGAAGTCCATCCTATATCGTCCCATGTCGAGGCAAGTTCAAGTGCTATTGTCACTGTTCAACCCCCCCATTCATCACACCTAATTGGGTCGCATCTCTCGTCAATGGCCCCTTCTTCATCTGTTCATTCACTGCATCTATGGCCCTACTAGTCACCCACACTCCTGTGATTTTCGCTGAACACCTACCCAGAACTCCTGGCCGGATGCTGGAAGGTCTGCCCGTTCATTGTCATGGCAGGCGTTCTATCCTCCTCCCTTCCAGCAAACGCCAGCAGCTGTTGATTTGCACCAGGCCTCCCACCCTTGACGAAACCAACTTGCCAAACCAGCATCCTCAAGGCTCCATGAGTCGCTGTTTCGCTTCAGCCAGCTGCCGCAGAATATTGAGCAGAGGAGGCAGCCTCCAGCGAGCCTATTCTTTTCGTCTTCTTGCTCGTCCTTTTCTTCGATGTCTTTGCCATCCTCTCATCTCTGATCGCCCCTGGCGGTCGTCAACAATCCCATTTTTTCCCTCCCGGCACGTTTTCTTTTCACCGTCGGGTCCGAGTCCGTCTGATAAGCCATAATCAAACGGCTAGGGGATCGGCTCGAGGGCATCGCCTTGCAAGCCGCAAACATGGGACGTGGGGGTCGTGGAGGCGGCTACCAGCCGTTTCGACGCCAGGCGGACTTGACTGGAATCATCTCGGCCACCGAGAAGAATGAGCTGAATCTACTCGTCTGCGCCATTACAGAAAAGATGCATGGCGACATCAGTGTTCCTTTCGACTCTCGCTCTGTCAACCCTCCCCTTGATGATCAAGCTAGCCATTGTCAGACCTCACTCGCCATCTACCATCGCCGAGGAGAGGACAAAGAGAATAAGGGAACAGAAGCTGCTTCCACATTATATCAACCAAAAGAAAGCACCCCAAAGTCGTATGCCAAGGCACACGAGACTCTTGAGAAAGAAGAAATGGAGGCCATGACACCCCATCTTCGCGAACTTAGAAAGGAAGCTATTGAATCCTTTCGCAAGTGGCAAGGCGATATCATCAGGCGAACTCGTGAACTTTTCGTTCGTGAAGCCCCTGGCGCCCAGAATAATTTTCGGGGTCGAGGCGGCCGTGTGCTTCGGGGAGGCTTTCGTGGAAACGCTGCTCGCGGAGGGATTATGGAAGGGCGCAGTAGCCATGTTGCATTCCACGGTAAGAGTGTCGACTTTCTCTCTGCGCATCATAACAGATGCATCTTTTCGGAACGCTGACATACTTTAGGTCCGCCGTCTGCTCTTGAGAAGAGCACCGTCAATTCCACTCCCAAGGACCGCAGGCTCGCAAGCATGTTTCCACCGATTCCGAATACGCTGTCCACTACCGATGAGGAAAAGCGAAAGACTCTTTTACAGGTCATAATGTTGCTCACACTGTCGCTGAAAGAGTATCACGCGAACGCCCGAATCTTCTTGCTCCATCTTACCTCATCGCTGAACCTCTCTCGGGAGTGGTATCAAAGGGAAGAGTTGCGCGTCTCTCAAGTGCTTGCTCAGGCTGCCATTGACTTTGCGGAAAGTAACGAGTCCGTGAAAACCCCAGAAGAGAATCAGAGTCACCGATCTTGCAGAGTCAAAATAGGCACCCCTCTCGGGTCAAGTGATGGCACGACCAGTCGGTTCAAAGCAGATCACGTTACGAAAGTTAAAAACTGTTTCGGTTTGCCGGCTCGTACCGTGGCAGGATTACTAGGTCCCATGTCGGAACCTGGCGTCCCTCTGGGCAACCTTTTTGGCATCAATGTCAATAGACCATTGGGGCGCATGCTTGAGAGCTTCTGTCGAGAGATACCGGATTTCGCATTCCTCCGTCTATACGATGACAGGCGGTCTGAGTACCGCGACTCAATTAACACCCCGGCTGAGAAACGAAGACTGCATCTCACTATCGCTCTGAGCGGATGCGTCTTTGGAGAAGAAGATGTTTTCGAGCCTTGGGGATGCCTCGGTCACGAAACAGAGACTTATGCAATGCGATGGGAAGTGGACACCCTCACTAAACTAGGGGCTGCGCTGCAGACAGTCGTCAAGAGTACGGCCTGGGCCAGCGCAAAGAAGGAGATCATGTCGCGTTCAGGTAAGCGAACCCTGGTTCTTCCTTTGCGCCGGCACTGGCTGAAATATTCCCAGTACATCCCGGTCTTTTCACATCTTCATGGCCGGTCGCCCTGCTCAAAGTCAGCAAGATTATCGACAATCCGTGGGGCATTGGCATGGTGCGAGCTGAGAAGGCGGGGGCCATACTCGCCGACGCCATTGCGAGGCACAAATTTCAAGGAGAGCGATCCGTCTCTCTCGTTGGATTTGGACTGGCATCACGCAGCATCTATACGTGTCTCATGCTGCTGGCGGAACGCCGTCAATTTGGCCTGGTCGACTCTGTTGTCATGATGGGCACACCAGCCCCTTCCGAAAGTCGAGTCTGGCTGACCCTGAAGAGCGTTGTGTCAGGCCGGCTTGTCAACGTTTTTTCTGAAAAAGATTTTCTTCTGGACTTCCTCTATCGTACGTCGAATACGCATTTCGGTGTCGCTGGTTTGCAAAAGATTCAAAATACTCCCGCTGTGGAAAATTATTGTGTCAAGGAACTCCCCCGCGGCCACCTGAGCTACCAAGAGCTTGCGGGTGATATCTTGCGGGATATCAACTGGGAGGGCGTCAAACCGAAGGCAGCGACGGCTCCTATGGTGACCAAGGCTCCTCGTGCGGCCAAGGGGAACAAGGGTCAGAGGAAGCCACAGATGCGGAGGGCAAAGTCTGCCAAGTAAGGATGATGCAGGTGCTCGAGCAAAACAGGCTCTTGATGTGGTCAGGTTTCCTATGAGGAGATCTCGGCTACTTGATTGCTTCGCTTTGAATGTACTTTATGACAAGTTAATGTCGGAAATCCGGTGAAACAAAGGGTCAGCAGGATGAGGTTTAGATAACTACATCGGTAGAGACACCACAAGATACCAACAATGCGATTTTTGCCAGGACTGCTTCTCTGCTTCATGTGTGTTGCCGAAACGTGGCGGTCTTCGTTCTTAATTTGCTTCAAATGAGACGCAAAGCGATGCGCCCCCAGGGACTGTTCCATTGCTTGAGTCTAATGTACAGATGCCGGCACACCTTTTCCGTGGCTCGAATAGTCCAAGGTCCCCTCATGCTCTCCTCGTACATGCCCCCAGAGGCGCTGTGCCATGACTCTTCACGGCATCGGCAATGCCTTGGCACTCCTTGTCGCCGAACCAATCTCTAAAACAAGCCCTTTCGTCTAAAACCCCGGATAAGGGCCGGCGGTGTACTGTATGCTCTGAATCCCTGTCTATATTCCATATCCTCCCCGTGACAGGATCTTTGACTAGAAGAAACACATACACACACACACACGCACAAACTCGTGCAGTCAGTCCCTTTTAGACAGTACCAAGTATAAAAGGCTGGGAGGGGGAGGGAAACGCAGGAGAACAGCGCTTCCTTTGTAGTGTACAAAACGACGTGGTCTCGAGCCTCGCCAGACGTCAACAGAGACGCGGAGGGTTCCAAATGTTGCGCATGTTACAAGACCCCATTTCATCAGAGTCAGTCCGGCTTCCGAATGGCCGGAACCTCGGTACAGATAAATATCCCAAACATGTTTGGCGATGAAAAGAAAGATTTTAAGCCAGCTTGTGAGGCTTCATGCGGGTGGTGTCATGCCGAGCATGCTGGGCACTTGCTTGCGCACCAGGCCCCTGGTTCCTCTTTGCTCTACCCTCGGCACGCCCTGAATTGTGCGTGGTTCACGCATCAGCGACCGGTCCAGCCGCGACGGGACGCGGGTGACGACGGAGCGATATTCGCCGGGGAAGTTGCCCTTGGGCAGGGTGACGGATGCCGTGCGCCAGATGTGGTCGGACGTATCAGTCAGGAAAGATGGAGGTTTGTTCGCCGCAGGCCGTGA
Organism: Hirsutella thompsonii MTCC6686; assembly: GCA_000472125.2. Taxonomy (NCBI): domain Eukaryota; kingdom Fungi; phylum Ascomycota; class Sordariomycetes; order Hypocreales; family Ophiocordycipitaceae; genus Hirsutella; species Hirsutella thompsonii. The sequence goes on from APKU01000052.1 coordinate 152,557, forward strand.
CGGCGGTGCCATGTTCCACGAGCCGCTCGACGCGCCGTGCGAGGCTCGTATAGTGGATAGGCGCGATAGACCGGACGGAAGGCCAGGCCGACCTCGGGCCTTTTTCGCCATGATGACTTCGTCGAAGAGTCGAATTGAAGGATCCGTCGGCGTAAGCGTTTCACGGTAATGGATAAACTCATTGAAGGCTACACGCACGAGCTGTCAGCCCCCCGCCCTAACTAGCAGGCCAAAAAAAATTGCGGGTCGTGTACTGAACGGGCAAGCATACCTTGTGTGTCGCGCAGCATCGTGGCATAATCCTGCTGATCGTACGGAAGTCCCTTGATAAACCCATCCATGTCGAAGGCGTATAGCTGCCCATTAGTCTTCTGCTGTTTCGAGGGCCTTCCAAGATGCTTGCGATACGTATACAGCAAGCTGGCCATGCATCGCACGAAGGCAGCCCTGACACGGTCTGCATGAAATGCTTCCGGACAAACCAGGGATACCTGGCCTAAGCACCTGCCATGTGCCATTGTCTTGCATGAACCGCATTGGTAGATACCATCTCCATCAGATCGTTCGTCGCAAATAGTGCAAGTGCATGATGAATCGCTTGAGTTGTAGTCGAAGCAATGACCCTCTACCCAGACCGTGCTTTCTGTGTTCCGTACAGGCTGGATTTGCATGTTTGGCATGATGGTCGAGGCAGCCAGGGTCGACTGCGCATACGTGGAGGGTGCGTAGCCGCCCCCAAAAGAGGACTGCGAATCGACTGAGAAGCCCGAGATGGATGCATTCGGCTGGTGTCCGTTGAGGAAGGGCACGCCTGCACGTTGGGGCGGCTGAAACTTGTCCAGACCAAAGGATGAGCTGCGTCGACCCTTTTCATCCCCGAAATGGCCCGACCGCTTCTCGCGAAGCGTAACGGTGAGGGCGAAACCAGAGTCACTGCGAGAAAGGGGCGTGGTTGGCATGGGTGGAAATTTGGTGGAGGCGGGTGATACCGACGACTGAGGGCTGGTCCGGTTGGATTTGCCAGTTCCGGGCCGATCATGCTTCGCGCTGTCTGCTGACGAGACTGTGAAGGCGTTGAAGACAGGTGTCTGCACTTGGTCGGTAGGGTCTGGCTCGCCGAAGCTCGATGAGTTCTGTGAAACCCATTTACCGAGAGTCGCAGGCGGAGGCGTTGGAGAGAATACGGAGCCGTTCTCGGAGGAGAAGGAATCGTAGGGGAACGACTCGATCGCATAAGGAGGGGGCCCGACGGAGACGCCGTAGCGCAGGGCATGGGGGGCTGCGACTTGTAGCAACGACATGAGCTTCCTTCGATGAGGCCGCGGCAGACGGTGCGGCTGGGCAGTTGCATCAATGGTATCCTGATCAAGGTCAACAACAACGTAATCATCCTCCGGCAGCTCGATTTTCTCATAACGGCGTTCGACTCCAACAATGTAGGGGCAAGGTGCTTCAAGAGCCGAGATGAGTCGTGCGGGTAGAACAGGAATGAAGATGCTGGCCCATTTGAACGGGTAGAGTAAATTGACCAAGGCATGACAAGCCAGGTGAAGCATGCTGGTATGGGACGAAAGGAAGATGATGCGAGATTCGGACATGGCGTATTCGAAAAGGGCGACAACGTTTTCCAGCGACAAGCATCTGAAGAGGGCATAAAGATCGATGGTCCTGGATCCGGGCAGCTCGTTGCTGCCCTCTTTTCGCGAGTATAGCCTCAGCTCTCTCACGCCGAGCTCAACCTGTGTTTTGGACCCTAGGGGACTAAAGGCCTCGGTGCAAAGGTTGACCACGTAGCGTTCCAGAGGTTGCCACCGCCCAATCTTGGGCGAGCTGGCAGGGATTCTGAGCACGCTACCATCGGTCATGGGGATAAGAATAGACTTGAGCCATTCCTTCCAGAAGCCCATGTTGGCAGGATCTCTGCCGAGAATGCCATAGGCACGAGGGATCCACAATCCACTCTCGCCAGCCGTGAGACCCTCGATCTTAGAAGCCGCGCCGTGTCTCAATGGCCTTAGCATGTCAGTCATGAGAGCTATCTTTTCTTCGACAGTGCCGATCTCGTCCTCCAGCCTGTCGCGAGCCGGGGATCCCGAAGGAATCGTTGGAAGTTTGGAGAGGAGTTGGGATAGGTGCGAGCGCTCGCCAGCCAACCGAACCCCTAAGCTAGCAGCCAGTTCTCGCTCCTCGTTGGACATGTGATTCTGGCGCCAACGCTCGCATTTCATTTCGATATCGTCGGCGACATCAGCGGTGAGGGCAGTCCATATTATAATCGTGATACCATAAAGTTTCGAATTATCGTCCGAAGTCATGGTAAAGCCGTGCCATGTGGACCGCGGGCGATCGTCCGATGATACTATTTGTATATCGTTTGGAAAGGCAAACATGGGCACGTAATCAGGAAACCTGCCACGTTTGGGAACCTCTTCGATGGCAGCCTTTGGCGGGTATCGATCCAACAGAACGGGCTCGAATCGCCTCTTGAGAGGATGCATGTCGGGATCGGTATTTAAGGGTTCTGGAGGGGGGATGACGGAGTTGTAGTTGCTTAACCTCTTTGTTGTTCGCACAGACGCTGCCGTGTGTCTGTCAGTATGCTGAGAAGGGTGAGAGGCGCGATTCCTTGGGACGGCCAAACCTGCTCTGTTCGAAGGGCCTTGCCTGGCGTTGCTGGGCTGTTTGCGCACGCTGTTCATGTCCTTGAAGCTGATTTTGCGACGAATGCTACCCTTGATGCTCTTCAAGGGGCTCATCCTCCCACTAGCCGTCTCGTCTGCGCGGATGCGCTCGGCTCGCGGGTTGACCATGGGGGGCCTGGACTGCGTCTTGGCGCCGGCGGAAAAGGACAAGTCGTCGAGAAAGTTTTCGCGTTCGGCGGCGAACTTGAGGAGGGCCGAGTCAAAGTCGAAATCGCCCATCTGAGGCACATATCCACCTTCCGAAGGGACAACAGGCCCGACGACACCATTGCCATTGCCGTTAGTGCTAGGTGTCCTAACGGGCTTTATTGTGGCACTGCTCCTGTTGCTCCTGGTGTTACCATCGAGCTCGTCGAGAGTGTTTATGGAGAAGCGCCCGTCGACCGAGACCTTGGATATGCGATTGGCGGAGCTCTGACGAGAATGACGTGCTGCCGTGCTCTTAGGTTGGCTGCTAAATGAGTTTTCGTCAGGCTCGCCATGCTCGCAGATGGTCGAACCCACCGAGTGGTGGGCCGATTGTGATGCATCGTCGTAGGTTATAGTCGCTACTCCGGCGATCCAGAAGTAGTCGGCTAGGGGAGGGGAGGATTCCTCCATGACATGTCAAATTTGTGCGGCCTCTGAATCTGGGACGCGGCCAAGAAAGGAGAATGCCCGGTTGGCGGGGAGGCCGGAGGGGAGGTCTCCCTTCCCTCTCTCCTTGGTATTATTTTTTCTTTTCTCGGTTCGCTCGATGAGAGTATTCGGCCAAGGATGTTGAAAGCGGCTCACAAAAACGTGCAATGTCGATTTGAATTGAACTCGGATGCCGAAATTCGAGAAACGGAGGAAAAGGGGGCGACTGATGAAAAAGGTTCTGTTGTCGGAAACACGAGCTTTGGGGGGCCGTTCGTAGCGGGGATCTCAGGCGACCGTTGCGGCTCCGGTCAGTGGACGCCCTCTGCTGCGACGCACCCGACTGCACGCTGCAGGCAAAGGGCTCAAGCGCGAGGATCGACCCGAGCGCGTGTTTGAAGTCGCGGAATCGATGTCGTAACGGCGGATATAGACGATGCTGCCGTCTGCCGCAGCTGTGAGGCGAAGCGGTGCAACGATGACAGGGGGTGCGGATTGGCTGGTCGAGGGGCCTGGGCTTGGGGTTACCGGCTCCGAAACGGGGAAGAAGGGGGGACGCTGTGTACCCAAGAGGCACGTAAGGGTCTGTTTTTTTTTTTGTTTCTCTCTTGTCAACTGTTGGCTTCGGATGGCAGACGCAGGTGGCAGCTTCGGGGTGGTCTGAGAGGTGAGACGCGCGGGAGAGAAAAAGGGCCAGAAACCTCACGGCAGGCAGACTGCACACGGGAAAAGGTGGAAATAACGGGAAAAGAGCAACGAAGTGAAAAAGGAGGGACAAGTTGGGGAGGCGGGGCGCAGGCGGGAAAAAAGGGTGGTTTTGTGGTTTGATGGGGTTGGAAAGGAGATTGAATAGGAGAAGGCGAAAAACACCCAAGCTTGTACAGTAGAAGCAACGAGAGAGATTGGCAATGCGCCGCGAAGAGGATCCAGATCTCGCTAGCACGGCTTTTTCGAGGTGAACCCGCCCAAGTCAAGTTAGCACCTTGCACCCATAATAACCACGCAGGCAGGCAGGCAGGCAGGCAGGCAGCAGGCAAGTCAGGCCTCCCTTCTACTGATGTACCAGCTTACTACCTAGGTACTTTGGCAGGACGTCGAGGACTCGAGTGGTTGGCGTACCGCAAAGTGCCCAGTGGACGCGCTGGAAGTGCTGGACTCGACTCGAAATGCCGGCGTCGGTCGTGGTGATTCTGCGAGTGACTGAAGTTGGGAATAGGGGAGGGACCCTGGACCATCTGCAGACTGCAACCGCGCCCGTGCCACTGCCTGCCCAGTTTGCATTCACTTCTGAAAGGCACCACCATGTATCGGGAAGGAACAGTGACCTATGGCGATGTATGATTTCGGCCCTACCGACATGTACCCTGCTATGCCAACGACATCTGCCCGATTGACAATGCTCCTCATTCTCATCGACCGGGCTGAACAACGTATCAAAGCTGCTAAGCTATTGTAGGTTGGTGCCACCCTGAGGAGTGGAGAGGGGCAAAAACGCCAGCTCAGATCGACACTTGGCTGGCCCGGGCGGTTGTTTGTGTGGATACAAACTGGGGAATCGAGGCAAGCTCTACGAATACAGTACAGTACGTACCTCATATTTAGCTGTTGAGAGGCAACCTCTCCCGACTGCCCCAATTGAAGCTAAGTCACTGCCATGGGGCGAATTGGGGGACTGCATGCAATCCATGAATTGACTCCCCGCGGCTGCTGCGTCACAGGCCCATTCGACGCGTCTGTTCTGTGATGGGACGACGACTGGTCTGATCAATGTTGATGGCCGACGAAACGCATGCGTCAGATTCGTTCAAGGTGAATATGTAAACATCAATCAATTCTTTCAAGCACGCCCCCTCCACCTTCCTACAGTAGGTTACCTTTTTATCATCAGCGCACAGCATCCTACGAGAGGCTTGAGACGAGCTGGCTAAGAGTCAGAGACATCGATTGGTGCAGAGTCGTCGGCCACGCTTCCAACGGCGCAAACAATTACTGTACGATGTTTTGTTGCCGTCTTCTAGAATGCGTCTGGTCGCCACCCAACAACAGCACACTCTCGTCTGCATACTGTACTGTGCTGTGCTGTGCAATGCGTATTCTTGTGAGCCATCCTTTATTATTGAACTTATCGCCGCCGGGTCTGCTTCAGCTTGGCGTCGAGCGCCGCGAACCCACCAACCTGGGCATGAGCCTCTTTTCCGTCGAACCCTGCCTCCCCGTGGCTTGTTCTTTCTCTTGCCTGCCGTGCAACAAAGGCCCACGCGCCCTTTCGCTGCGTCCGCTCCGCGCGAAGAAGGGACACTTGACGCTGCACCACCCAACACAACATCCAAACTGTTGATTCTCTCCTCGTACCTTGCAGCAGCAGCACCACGGGCACGTTCCATGTCCCCCACAATTGGCCGGCAACTTGGCAGCACGGCCAAGGGGGAAAAAGTCGCCTGATGCAGTGTCAGTCACCGCTGCGGCCCGCTGCATCTTCTACATAAAGTAAGTTGTGAGAGCCATTGGTCCGTCGCCCCGTTTGTTCCTTGCACCGCGGCTGCGCGTCCCAATGCATGCACGCGCACGCGCGAATCCAAAAGAAAAACGAAGACATTAAAACCCATGCTGTGCACGAAAGGCCAATTACGGAATCGATGCGTAAACAACGCAAGAGAGTTCTTCATTTTGACTCTGATAGTCGGCGAATAGGCTAAACATCCCGAGGTGGGTTTCTGACCCGACTGCATGATTTCGTCATATCAAAGCAGAGCAAGTCCTTTCTATTTCGTACGGTTGCCAGTATCCGCTTCATCGTAGAGGTGCTAGCGAATATCCACATCGAGGAAACTCTCCTAAACTCTCCTAGGGCGCGGGTTGCTTGCGCCATAATCCTTGCAGTCCCTTGTCGTCGCCAATATCTCGTCGTCGCGGAGCCTCAATGCAGTCATTGATTGCATCGTAAGTGACTTGCAGGGTGAAAACAAACATCCGAGATACGGACGGATCCCGACTGGTGCTTGAATCCGATGTTTGTTTGCCTGCCAGAGAAGACACGTACGTCCATCTCTCTCGCAAAACGAATGGCAACATTCTGCATAGGGCCGCTTCACCTGGGCATCATCACCAAACCCGCAGGGAGCATGGATACATGTACTGTACTGTACAGTAGTCTAGGCATGGGCATGGCGCCAAAAAGGGCCCGATCGGAAAACTCGTGTGGATTTCTTCGGTATTCCATGCCAGATGCTAGTCGGCCAATCTGGGCCATTCGCGCCGATGAGGGATCGATCGCAAGGGAAAGGGAGGAGAGGTACATACGAACAACTCGTCCGGTTTGACAGCTCTGCTCACCGCCTGTCCGTGCCTCGTGCTTTTTTTGCTTTTTCCATCATCTGGAGATGCGGAGTCTTGGGCCGAGACTATTGGGAAGACAAAGCAGCAACAGGCAGCTGGCAGCCGACGCGAGGACCCCGGCTGCCGGGGAAGGAAAGGGAAAGGCTAAGGGAACCTAGGAAAAGGGGTGTGAGCAGAAGCAAAGAAACAGAGGACTGGCGCCTGCGGGCGATCAGGGGCTTGCAGCTTGCAGATTCGGGACTTGCCCAATCTCACACGCGCACTGTATGCCTGCCTGCCTGCCTGCCTTGCTCTACAACATCCAATAGAGTCTGAGAGCTGATAAACGCGGCTGGTATTCAGAGCCCCCGGAGTGAAGTTAAAAGTGTGTGGAAGGACTTTAGTGGCCTTGTCAAAAGTGACCGCGCCGAATAAGTCAAACTAGCAAGTTACCCGCCCGGCCCTTCGACCCTGATATTCGCATGGGGCATCCATGGATTCGGTCAGGACCTTCACCTCTTATCTTCCGAGACAAAAGAACTTGAACAGACGACATGTTTAGATTGCCGCGGTGACACCGTCCAAGTCCTCTGCCGCAAAAGGGTCGGCCGAGCCACGTTCCTGCACGCCCCCAACTTGGAAAGAGCCAATCCATCCATTCAGGCATCTTCTTCCTCCCGATGCAGGCACACATTTTCGGCATTCGGAACCCCCCATGCCCGATCTCGTGCAAGGGGGGCGAGGGCATGCTCCTGTGTCCAGAGGTACACTCGGCTTACCTACCTTACAATACGTACAGTCTTTCTCTCTCGAGCCCTCTCCATCCATCCAAGTTTGCCTCGTCGAGGTGCTCCAAACCAACCGACTCACTACCGACCTCGCTCCATCGCCACATCCGTCATACTCGATGCCCTCATGACCTCGAGCTTAGAGGTACACGACCAACAAGCCGAGGTTGACAAGATCCAGGAAAATCTTGGAAAGGGAGAGAAACAAGAAAGAGGAAGAAGACGACTTTGCCTTTGTACCTATCCGACGGTCGAACGCGCCACCAAAGAAACAAAAAAGGGGACGAACCAAGAAACAGCCACATACAACCTCTTCTATCTGTACGAAGCCAGAGGAACTGCAAGTAGGTAAGTTACTGTACTGTAGACAGACGCCCGCGCGGGCAAAGGGGCTGTCGTCATAGCGCCGACAGGGACATGTCGACCTCCAGCTGCTTCTATTGTGGGACTGCAGGGCGGCCTTTTCTCTCGCAGCAAGCCACGTTTTTTTTTGTTTGGCGCGATGCTCGAGTCGAGCTTGGCCCGAGGGAGCCATTTTCGACGAAACGCACGGCTTGGCCAACAGGGGGGTGGATGAGGGAGGGAGGCACAAGAGAGAGAGGAGAGACGCGCTTGATGCCACCAGGCTCCTTTCGGACCGGCCGACGAACTGCTTTTCGAGGGCCAACGAGGACGTACAGCAATGTCAAGCGAGGTAAGGTATGACGTGCGCAAAAGCTGTAGAGCAGTGCTCGAGCGGCATATCATCGCGTTGGCCGCTCGGTCGTCGTGCTTCGCCGCTTCATACTTTGCAGACGAAGTTCCCGAACTGACACCTGCCTGTCGCCTAATGTGCGTAATGCTTCCCGCGCATCACAACATTTTCCAAATTTCCGATTCCTGGACAGAAGAATAGACAAGCCCCAAGGCATTACTGTAACAGCCTTTTGATTCTCTTTTGTCCGCCAAGCTATCCGCTTATGTATGCTTACCGCTTACACGCGGCTTTAGACTACACCGTCCTGCCTATTTCTTCGAAATGCATAGTAGGAAAACGAAACGCAAAATGCTGCAGTAGCCCAAGACATATGTGCGATGCCATTCTCCTACAATCTCAAGCCCGAGTGTAGACACCAAACCTTGTTTGTTTGCGCCCCCAGGTCGCGCTTTCTGCGAATCTGCCCGAGGCCGAGACATGCTGTGTGTTGAATTTGTTCTAGACATTTCGTATCCACCTTCGGCAGCGCCGTGCTCTGAGCTCAGAACCCATCCGGGGCCCCAGATCTCGGCTCACCTACTACAAACGGCTTGATCAGATCCAGCCTGACCAGTCATTCCGCTACTAACGCGTTCCGAGGGCCCGGCGGCGGCTCCCTTCGTGGTGCTCCGTGCTCGACGCCGTCCGGGCCTGAACCAATCGATTTCCCCCTCAAGATCCCTGGCTGCTGGAGAATATTGGACAGCTGCAAGGCAAGCTAACGTATAGGCCTTCCCGGCCTTCTCTCATCGTAAAGCGCGGACCTGAACGTTGTTGGTTGATAACTTCAGGCACAATCAGCGTTGGGTCGTCGACACAGCCTGTTCCCATCGTATCCGCGGTCGCCCGAGTTGCGCTGCGTCGCCATCGTACGAATTGCAACCCTCAGCTCGGGGGTCCGTGTGCACGTGAAGTTTCCCAGCTTGCAAGGCGATGACTGAGGATATCGTCACCTCGTTATCCGAGTTCCTAGCCTGCCGGTTGACAGAAACCCTCTGTTGCCCATCTGCCCTCGCCAGCCTATCCCTAGGACTCCAAATACCACCCTCCCGTCGGCAGCCTTGTCGTCCTGCTCAGCTCGCGTCTCGCCAATGACGAAGCACACCTGCTCTACCTCGCCGGGGTGCAACACGGGCTTGTCGCTATCGCTGGCTTCCCAGTTGCAATCCCCGTACTCGTAGCCCTCGTCGAGCTCCATCATGACCTTCTCCAGCTGCACCACGTCTTCGCTGCAGTTTTCGAGCTGTGCCTCCAGTGCCCATTTCTTGCGGCCCTCGTCGTCCGCTCCCAATGACCCGACTTTTGTCCGCACGATGAGAGATGGCTTGCAGATGAACTGGTACAGCTTTCTAAACGTCCGCGTTCTACCGCTCGTCTCCGAGGCTTCGTAGTAGCTCACCGTTACCGCAAGCACGTGATTTCCTTCGTCCTTGAGATCGAACGAGAGGACTTTCTGCAGCGTTCCGCCTGGCTCGAGGTCTTTGCCATTGTCTTCCCCGGGTGACAGGTCCAGCTTGTGCGCCGCGCCTGCGCCGGGAGTCTTCATCTCAGCCGTTATGCGCACGCCGCAGACCTTCTTGGATGAGTCTGCTGGCAAGTCATTGTTCGCGCAAAGGGTGCAGCTGAAAGTCTCGCCCACGTAAGCGGATCCAAAGGACACTGGGAGGTTCAGTATGGGACTGAGGAGAAACGGCGCCGCGTTGGAATCGGCATTTGTCCGATACGCCAATGACGCAGGTGAGAGGATGGGTGATGCCGAACTATCAGAGAGAGGGGCCTCGATAGGGTACTGTGGCACGAGAGACGGGCGCGAGAGCCTGAGTAGTATTGATTAGCCGCGCCGAGTGCTGTCGGTGCTGCCGCTTTTCGCGGTTCCCTCATGCTTGCCTTAGGACCTTGACCGAAACATGGTGAGGCTCCTTGACGGCATCGTGTGCAGAAGGAGCTTGGTGACTCATGATGAGCTGTCCGTTTTCGCGTGTAGTGAGATCACATCTGCCTTGTCGTGTGGTGATAATCGAATGCTGTTCTGTGTTCGTCGATGTCCCGCGCAGGACAGCAAGGTGCCTGGCAGCTGGTTTATCGATAAGACGTGGGGCTAATCAACAGCACAGGGGTAATTACACTACGACAGCTCACCTCTCGATGACGACCGACGAGCCTCTAGGTACGGCCTGTTCAAACATCCAAAGTCTTGAAGGGATGCACCGATTCTCGGAGTTTGCGGGCATTTTTTACTGTAGCACTAGCTTTCTATGTTTGAGGCAGCTCCATCCTCTGCCCAAGAACGGAGAGCCTTGACGATTAATCTGATGTCTTCAATCATATGAGAATCGTTGGCAACGGCCACCACCACCAAAAGACAACTCAAACGATGTGTCCAAGGCCAGGGCATGGCTCCCACAACCACTCTCCGCTTTACACGCTGTAGTCGATTACACCGTAGGACTTATCCGTCCTTCAATGCTTCGCGCTGAGAATCTTTCCGACAGACCTCTGCACATGGCCGATTAGCTTCGTCTCCGCCGTTTAAAGGCTAGGTGATGTATTACTAGCGAACAATCTGTCAACGATAAACACAGTTGCAAAGCTTCTTTCGACTGAACCACGTTCCTTTTGTGACTGTCCCAACGTCAGTCGACTTTCGACTACAATAGCAGCTTGGATAGCCAATCTCACCAACCAAAGAGACGCTGGCACTTTCCTCCATTGATCAATTCAAAGCCCTGGTGGAGGAGGAACCTATATAAAATGTCAGATCAAAGAGCAGTAGGTATCAGCGATTCTTCAATTGTGCTTACCGCATTGTATCCGCTTCCTGCAGCAGGTGGGTAAGATGGGGGAGGGGGTGGAGCCGCTGACGAGCTCCCTGGCGGAGGTGGGGGAACGTCGGACGGCGGCGGCGGCGGGGCAGCCTCGCTCGGCGGAGGCGGGGCAGGTGCCGATCCGGGCGCAGCTTGTCCAGGAGCTGCGGCTTGAGGCTGTTGCTGGTAGTAGTACTGATACCATGCCACGTAACTGCGATAAAGATAGTCAGCAACAGGCGAGAAACGCCATACGTGGACACTCACTTCTGATAACCTCCATATGCCGCGTATGGATCCTGACCGTTGCTGTAATATTGCGCGTACTGAGACCAGTCTTGATTGGCACCCGAGCCGTTGGCATTCGTGCCGCCAGAGCTTCCCGAGTGTGCGCCGTGGTCTGATCCAGATCGACCATACGAAGATGAGTGAGAGGACTGGTCGTGAGACCTGCCTCCTCCGCGATAGTGATCTCCATAGCCACGATCGTGGTTGCGAGGAGGTCGGGTCTTGAAGTCCTCATACTGTTCTTTGACGTTTGCGACCAAATCCTCGCATAGTGTTTTGGCCTTCTCGACCATTCTTGCGTCTGGACCACTGGCAAGGCATCAGCAGGTAGAACGAGTCAAAACAGTATTCAACGTACGTCACATGGAGAAACATGTCCTCCTCGCTCTCGGCGTTGGTAGCAATTTCGACGTAGCCGGATCCACGGCCCTTGATCTGTACTCGACAGCCCGTCTCCGACTGAATGTGCTTGACGTACGAGCCGCCTGAGCCAACAATCTGGGCACGAAGGTTGAATCCAGGTACTGGCTCCAAGCCAACCGGAATCTTCTCCTCGGGCCACTTTCGCTGTAAAAGTGTTAGCGCCGCGGATCAGGGACTCATTCCCAGCCAAGATAAGTAGGAAAGTTCATGGCTGTCGGTGAAAACGCATACCCGACCGTACTCATCTCGCTCGACTTGCGGCTGCTCCTGGTCGCGTCGTCTGAATCGTCTTTCGTCGACAAGTTGCGGAAGCTCCTGATGAATCAACTCCTCGATTTTGGCCACGGCCGCCTCGAGACCCTCTTTGGTTCTGCTGGTGACATGGAGGTAGAGTGGGGGGTTCTATGTGATGCTCAGTGTCAAACTCCCCAAGACAACAGGTAAGACTCACGGCTGCAGTAGCCATACTCTTGTTAGGGTAGTAGCTGCCACGCGTTGTCACGTCTTCATCAAGGGTTAGCAGGACTCTTTCTCCCGTCAGCCAAGGGACTAGGCGTACCAGCGCCGGTTTCTTCTTTGATCTAGGGGAAGAGGGTGTCAGTAGAGGCAGAGACAGGAGAAGGCATACGAGCTATGTGCCGTGCACGTAAGGCGTGTTCGCAACGACTCAGGCATGGCAGACGCCTAGGCTAAAAGTCTGGAGAATCAGTGGAACATCAAGAGTAATTACCATTTTCTGAGTAGAGCTCTTGGTTATAGTGTATCGATTCCGCAGATCGTTGACCTCGATATCCTTGATGTAGTCGCCGTCCGAGACGTACATCTCGCCGTCAATCTTGCGAGCCGCACCAGCGCCGCCGGAGGACGTCGAGGTTCTGAGAGAGGCGGGAGGGGTTTGACCCTGATCTGGCTTATTGATCGGCGGCACATCTACCTGCTGAATGCCCTTGCGGGCCTGTAGTTGTGCGTTGATTCTCGCGGCGGCAGCAGCTATGGGATTTCTTCAGCATTCGAAAGGAAGACGGGCACCAGAATGCGCAGAGCCTTCGCAAGCGCGGAGGAAAATGCCTTACCAGCTGCGGCCGCTGGGTCAACGGGAGATTTTGTGGTGTCCGAGGCGCCATCTCTGGAAAGCGGGCTGCGATCCCGTCCTTCAGAGCGGCGAGTCGGGGGTGAACGTGATCGTCGATCGAAGCGAGAGGCTCTTCGAGGTTCGGGCTCGGTCTGGTCGAAGCGGGATCGCTTTCCAGCGGCACGCTCGTCGTCGGCCATGGTTGGTAGATTGCTGCCCTTCAGAGTCGCGGAGGGAAGATAGATATGAGCAGCGCGTATGGAGAAGTGAAGGTAGCAGCGACAAGCGATCGAATGAGATCGTGAATCGCAAATAGCTGGCAGCCAGTGGTATCGAATGTTGGAAATAGAGCCCCCGATCCCTGTGGCAGCCGACAGCTGTAAAATTATGGCGGGCTCTTGGTAGGAAAAGCGCTCTGATTGGCTGGTCGCGCACATACCAGGATTTTTTTCTGGGTACGTAAGTCACAGCTTGAGCCGATCTTGGAATCCATCTTTGGTAAGGTCCGGGTACGAATAAACCCAGCCCCGAAGAATTTACACACTGCCTTATCATCAGCGATGAGGCAATTATCAGATGAAATTATTTGAGACGCTGAATCACGTCTACATATTTAGACATGTAAAGACACCCCAAAACTTTCTATCTGTGCGTTAGGCAGCGGCTGTACTGCAGATTCGGGCAGTCTCAGTCCAGGGTGTACCTCACGAAGCCTTGAAACATGGTTCGCCGAGGTATAGAATTGCAGCAGATCCTACAGTAAACATACGAGACAGACCAGTCACTAGAGAAATCACATTCAAGACCAGTATCAAGAAGTTCTCAGACCTGTCCTGAGTAAACGTTGGAAGAAGACTGCATTTTAGCCACCCAACACTTGCGCGTTATCCAAACCGTCTTGGAAATTTCGCAAAGTACCTTACACTGCCGTCGAAGGCAACCCCAAAAGATGTCGCTTTTCGCAATTAACGCCAGCCCCCGAAGCGGGCTTACCCTTCACAACCGGCCAAGATGGCTAACCAGGGGGGAGTTGGCTGGCATCAACCACCTCATCAGCCTCCTTGGGGAGAGCCTCTTCAGAAGGAGAATGCAGAGGGGATCGAGGCAAAGCCATCAAACCTGTACGGGCAGACTCCAGAATACCAAAAGGCGCCACAAGCTTCAGGAACGAGTCGATTCTCGATTGCTTGGCGGATCTGAGTTACGGTCAGTTCTGCTTTATTCGCAAAATAACCCAGCAATTGCAACTTACAACTCGACGATACAGCTGATGGTGCTAATGTCCAACACCTTGCCACCAAACTGGTGAGCAAAGTAGGTGATGGTCTTGAGATGTTCATGCTTGTGTCGCAGCGCCTCACTAGCGGCAAGTTTGCTGGGGTGAAAGTCCTGGGCAGATTCCTCCAGAGACTGGTTCTGTCGGTCGATGCCATCAGCTGACGAGCCAGCGTCACCAGTGGTGATCTCTCGGTGGTGGGCTAGAAGCTCTTCAAAGTATTCAGGACCAAGGATATTGATCTTGGCCAACAAGAGTTCGCGCTGAACGAGAGCGGCATTGCTATAGTCGAGAACGGCCCAGACGGGAACAAGATCCTCAAGCTGTCGGCGGGCCTGCTCGACGACGCCGTCCTGACCAGTCAGAACGATGGTCATGCGGGACAGGTCCTCAACCTCAGTGTTACAAACGACCAGTGAGTCGATGTTGAATCCGCGGGCAGCCAGGATGCCTGACAAGCGTGAAAGAACACCCGGTTCGTTCTGGACCAGGCAATTGAGGATGTGACGCTTAGGAGGGGCCATGGAAGGAGTCGGTGTCTCGTAAAGGATGTTGGAGACGGCGGCTTGAGCTGACCATGATGGCGGAGAGTTGGTGACAGGCAGAGGAGCGGATCGGTTTCGCAGAGCTTTGTAGGCGATGGCGGACGTCGAGCTGCTACCGGACGAGCTGCATCGAATTGCTCCAAATGAGTTGCGCAATGGTAGTCCCAATTTGGTACTGGAGGCTAAGCGCAAATGCGCGCCACAGGTGCGAAGCGATGCCATGTCGCAACTGACAGAGAGATGTGATGGCTCTCCAGTCAATCAAGACGACTCGCGGCTGCTCTGTGGTCGAAGTGTGCTAGTCTTGCCGCTGGTGGTGGTTGGTGTTTGGTCGGTCACACGCCGAAATCGCCCAGGTGCTGGTGAGAACGCTAGCTTTTCTATGGCGTGGGGCTCACGACGCACGTGATGGTAGTGCTTCAGACTTATCGGCCAACAAGCAACACAGCCAACCCGAATAAGCTCGAAAGAAGATTACTTGGAGAAGAGCATGGTGTGGCTTGCTGTCTGGGTAAGCGACGAAATCTAATTTCGAAGGCAAAGGCTACGGCAGAGTGAAAACCCGAGGGTGATGCTCTGGCGATATTCCGACCGCAGAGGCCGATCTCGGCTCCCCAGTAACGACGACTGCCGGCCTAGTGCCTAGCAGAGTTGCAGCGACGCATCCTTGCCGTGCACCCCAACTGGCTCTCTCATGGCCAATCACAGCGACCTGTACCTTTCGTCAAGGCACATTGCGTGCTGTGCTGCGTACCTTGCCTTACCTAAGGAAAGCACCTTACCATTCTTGGAAAGGTTATTGACTGCTAAGAGCAGCTATCCAATCAAAGGTCGCCAACGACCTACTTATCGCGGAACTTGGCGCCCGACCGCGGCGTTTCGGTACTGAGGGGCGTGACGACACCATAAGCATTTTAGCAGCGTGGCTCATGGGACCAGATGTTCTGGTGCCTCATGTCACCCTGTGGCGCCCTTTGAAACCATCCGCTACCATCCATACACACAGCTATCTCTCTGCCCACCACATCGATCCTACCCGAATTGCTCTGTCGCAACATAAACATCGCCTGGCAATTATTTGCGGGCTACCAGCAGATTCTGCGAGAGGCAAACCCTGAAATGCTCGACATCACTCTGCAGCTCTAGCTTGCACCACCATGCCCGATACTGAACGATCACCCTTGCTTCCTCGGGAGGTCGGGGACGAAGAGCCTCACGAGTCGACGCCTTTGTTACCCGAGAGACAAGAACACAGTAGTGACGTTCAAGAGGCCGAGGACCCATTACCAGCTGTCAACAAGAAGCTCGCCAAAGTCAGAAGTCGATGGAGATGGCCTTCAATCATCGCCATCCTCGTTCTGGCTGCCCTTGTCATCGTAATCATCGTCTTGGGCTTTGTCACTCCGCCCGCTGTCAAGCAATATGTCGAAAATGCGGCCGTCCTTGAACCTACGAGCCTGTCTCTCGAATCCATGACTGCCGACGGCGTACGCGCACGTATTCAGGCCAATGTTCGCTTGGACGGCTCTCGCGTCTCCGACGACAATGCCAGGCGCATTGGCAGATTCGTGACGGGCATCATGCGGAAGCTGGAGGCCGAGGGCACCAAAGTCGACGTTCGCCTGCCTCACTACGATAATGCACTACTCGGCACAGCCGTCGTTCCACCGCTTCTCCTTGATCTCGTCGATGGGCACAATAACAAGCTGGACTTTGTGGCTGACCTCGTCCCCGGCGAGTCCGAGATTTTGCGGAAGATGGTGAATGAGTGGCTAGATGGCAAGCTTGAGCAGGTGAAGCTCACGGGTGCTGCTGCACTTCGTCTCAAGTCTGGCATTTTCCCACTGGGCACTCACGACGTGGTGGAGTCAATGGTTTTCCAAGGTCAATCGCTCTACCGTACCTTCGCCTCCCTGTACTTCGGGGAGAAAACATTGAAATAAGAACCACCTCTCTTGCCAGGGACCTGGGCTAACGCTCCTGCAGCCAAGCAAATCCCAACCATCCCAGAATATAAGATCCAAAATCTCACCTTCTTCGATGCGCCTCTTGGGCACAACGGACAGAAAGGCGTTGGTGCCAATGTCTCCATAATCTTGCACAATGACTATCCTCTAGGTCTGGATGTTCCATCTCTCGGTCTTCAAGTCCTTGTGCCAAATTGCGACCCAGCAGAAGTCAACGTTGAAGTTGCCACAGCCGTCACGGATGTTATCCATGTCCAACCCAAGGCGGATATCCTGGCCAGAGCGAGCGGGATTGTCCGTCAGATTCCCGACTCCTTGATTCGACCCTGTCCCAAGACAAAGTTGTCTCCGTTAGATAAGTTTGTGAACCACTACTTGCGCGGCGAAAACGCAAAAGTGCTCGTTCGCGGCATGATCCCAGCCGAGTCCGATTTGCCGCGTTGGTTCGGTTCAATACTCGAGAGTATCACTGTGCCCGTTGATTTCAGCGGTCAAAGCTTTGACAGTCTCATCCGCAACTTTTCGCTTACAGACGTCGATTTCAAATTGCCCAGCCCGTTTGCCGATCCTAAAGACCCCAGTGGCAAGCCTCAAGTCTCTGGAACGGTCAAGGTCGTGGCGGCTCTTCCGGCGGAAGTCAAGGTCGATCTTAACGTCGACGGCCTGAGAGCGGATGGCGACCTCATTTATCATGGGCAAAAATTTGGCGAGTTGCACTTAGAGCATTGGCAGAAAGCAAATTCCAACATCAGCTCCGACACCGAGGATGGAGACGTCATCACGATCACGTCTCGGGTCGTCGATGCACCCATCGACATTGTCGATGGCGATGTCTTCGGCGAGATCATGCAGAAACTGCTGTTCGGCGACGACGATATTACTCTCGATGTCCAATCCTCGGTTGACGTGAGGGTCTCGACAGTGCTGGGCAAGCTGGTCCTAAGAGGCATTCCTGCGAAGGGCAAGATTCCAGTAAAACGTCCGTCTTCAATTTACTAGACCTGTATGTTTCTTGGACATGTCACAACCATGTTTGCGCGCTGCTACTGCGTCTTCGAGAACACAACTCTAGGCCTCGGAGATCTTGTCGCTGATGACCCTTCAGACATTCCTGGACGCAGCCTCCACGCACTACAACCTCAGGTCGGAGATCTACGGGTCGTAAACACCTCCAAGACGGGCATCACCATCGAGGCCAAAGTAAATCTGACCAACCTCACGCCATACACAGCGAAGGTTCCATTCGTTAGTGTTCATGTCATCAAGGACGGTCTCATCATGGGAGAGGCAACTGCAAAGGACGTCAACCTGCACAGAGGCAACAACACAAATATAACGGTGACCGCGACATGGGACCCAGCAGCGTTCGACCAAAAAGGCGGCCGAGAAGTTGGGCGCAAGTTGCTGTCCAACTATATATCAGGCAAAAACACAAGCATCCAAGTCAAGGCTCATCGCCGGTCTATCCCAGCGGTGCCTCTGCTGGGAAGAGCCCTGTCCAACATAAGCATCTCGTTCGATGCTCCACGGCTCAAGCTCCCCGGTGACGACAGCGATAGTAACGACGCGGGCCAGGGGTTCATCAGAGACGCGTCCTTCCACCTCCTCTCGTCCACTGCGGCCTTTACCCTGGCTTCGCCTCTGAAGCATAACACGGTGCACATTCTGCACATCAACGCAACCGCGTACTATAACCATACTGAGCCTGTCGGGCAGATCATTGACGACGAGCCGTTCGACGCCACGCCCGGCTTGTCGCGCACGCCTAGGCTCCCCGTGCAATGGTCGACCGGTCACGTCGGGTTCGACAAGCTCAAGCAAGCTCTCGGCGGGACGCTCAAGCTCGACGCTGCCGCCAATGTGACGGTACGTCTAGGTAACTGGACAGAGGTGGTTGAGTATCACGGTCGTGGCATCGGCGCAAGGGTTCATCTGCTATAAACACGCGGCAAAGTTTTGGAGTCTGGTTTGTGTTTTAACGGAAAGGGCCATCATTGGTTGGTACATATAGGAAATCCCTGGGTTAGGAGTCTTTGTTTTCTTCTTCTTTGGCTTCTCTATCTCGAAATATCTGGCTGTCTCATCCACTACGCGTGCGACGCACCATTCTATACTACAGGCGGGAGCCGACTTGCATTTACATTTCATCCACCTGCTGCTTAGTGAGGTATCGCATTACAACCGGCTCTACGAGAGGCGAACTCTTCAGTGTACCATTCAAAAGTACCTTACGTGGAGCATCTCGTCCATGAACATCGTAACAATCGAGATGTACCCAGGCAGACAAGTCAACTGGATTCGGGCGAATCTTGTCACGTATGCACGTCAACCGCTTGGTCCTCGCGCAAAGCTGAATGCTACTTTTTATGAGACTGTGAGCACAAATCACGGAATTTGGAGCGCAGGGAGCTCAGGCGAGTGCGACGCCTCGTCAGAAGAAACAAACCTCGTGGCATCATGGCTAAGGTTGACACAAAGAAGCGTCAGCAGGACACATTGGAAATGACTCGGAAACGGCTTGTAGAAACAAGGGATGTGCACCTTTTCGTTTTCCAATCTGTGGTAAATGACACTCTCGCATCAGTATCTTGGCTCATCCGAGGCGTACACCGGCCTCTTGTCTCTTCTTGAGCTGTTGCGACGTCGCTGCGCTCATGCCTCCACCCTGGTTTGCGTCAAAAAGACTCTGGGCTTCACGACGCTTCTCATCCTCGATTTGCTTCAGCTTCTTCTCCGTTTTGCCCTTGCCGCTGCCTTTGCCATGGAACTGATGGCTGAGATGCTTGAAGGCTTCTTTGGTACCCAGTTTTCTTCCGAATTCGTCGACGTACTTGATGTTAACATTGGGCTTGTATGTGGAAGTGATCAACTCAGCCATTTTTCGGGAGTGTTGCTGATCGCGCCAGGCATTTTGCTGGCGTGCGTACTCTTCCCTGTCCGCGCGCGACATGCGATCGAGCTTACCACTTGCACGGTCGCGTTCTCGTTGTTGCCGTGCCTTGTCATCTAGCTCTTCTTCCAACAATCGTTTTCGTCGCAAAAATTCTTGTCGTCCGAGTTGATTTTCGTGGGACTCTTCTCCGTTCGATCTACCAATGTGGCCTCGCTCACGGAGCAGAGCGAGAGCCGAGCCCATGCCCAGGCCGACTGACTTTTCTTCCTCGATGGGTTTATCCTCTGTAGTGTCATCGGACTGAACCGTTGTCGCCCCTTCGTGCTCATGGGAGTCGGTCATGGCGTGATCCTGATCAGGTTCATGGCCCAGCGGTTCATCTGGGCTGCTGCTTGTCGTCTTGCGGCGCTTGGCTTTTGGTTTATCGTCTTCATCGTGCTTGCTGAGGCCAGCTACGAACTCTGAGATCTCGCCGATGACGAGACCTTCGTCATGCGCAATGTCTGCTGTCTCCGGATCACCCCCCTGTTCTCTTAGCTGCTTGGCAATATCTCCGGGACTGATTTTCTTGCGCTTTCTGAGGGCTTGTTTGCGCTGAATCGCGAGTGATGCTTGAAGGTCGTCGTCGTCAACGAATGTAACCCTTTCCACTTTACGCTTCGTCCTGTCTGGAGCCTCGCCGTCTAGGTCCATAGCATTTGTGTCTGCTTGAACCGGCTCGAAAGGAATAATGTCATCTTCGTCTTGTGGTTTTTGTCGGGTGCCTTTCGATTTCTTCTTCTTAGATTTCTTGACTTTGATCTCCGAAGGTGCTAAGTAATCCGATGAGACGGGGGCATCACCTATGCAGATATTAGTCAAGTCATACTGCGTATCAGCAACTGAGGAAGCCGCACCGATAATATCATCAAGGCTGACATTCTGGACTTTGCTCGTCCTTTGCGCCGGCTCGCCCAAGATATCGGACAGCTCCGCGATAGCTCCTTCAGCATCGAGTGTGAACTTTTTCGACTTTTTCCCATTGATTTCCTCATCATATTGAGCGAGTATTCCACCTGCTTCTTCATCGTTCGGATCGTACGTTGGCCTTTTCTTCTTAAGCTCTAGCCTCTCGTTGAGCTTCTCGCCCTCTCGAAGGTCAACATTTTCTAATTCGTCCCCTTCTTCCTCATTCTGATCGATTGTGGTATCTTTGAGGGTGAGAATCTGCTCGTCACCATCCAGAAACGCCGAGCTGTCGTGCGCGACCTTGATGCCCGCCAAGTCCTTCGATGTGTATTGGATTGCAGCGGCAGCCGCGGCTTCAGCTGCTGCAAGCTGCTCTTCCAGCTTGCGAGTCTTTTCGATCCTTTTCTGTCGCTTTTTCTGGCCCATCAGCCATGACTTAGCGTCCAAGTCCCCTCCTTTCTCGTCATCACCGAGACCTTGGCCTTCTAAAACTGCGAATCGTTGTGCAGCCTCGCGAGCCTTCCGAACAGCAGCCGCCTTTGCTTCGCGTCGCTTCTTTGCCGCCTCTGTTTCGAAGTGATCTTTATAGTTGTCGTAAGCCTGTGCCTGACGGGTTTCCAGGGTGCTCGCGAATTCTCGATCGCCATCTGAATCGTCGCTTTGATGAGTCGGCTGAGATGGCTGGGCGTCAGGAACAGGCAGCGGCTTCATGCCAAGAGACAACCGGATGCGGTTGGTCTCCTCGATCGTAGCAGCATCCATGGTGTCTGGTAACTGTGAGTTGACAGCGAGTGTCGCGATAGTCGAGGATGGACGATGCGCATCTGGATGCTCGATGAACGTGCCAAGGTTCGGCGATGAAGAGAAGTGGCTTGCAGGATGAGGTTAGCCGACGGGTCTGGCTTAAGGTTGATGATTAAGTAATCTGGTGAGTACTCACCAAAAAGCAAGTGCAATGCCGATGGGGCCCTGCATAAAACTTCGGCTACCGCTGCAAGCGTCGTAAAATCGGGTGCAGATCTCGAATTTGTCTCTGGCACGCGCGACCGTTTTCTGAACTCTTTGCTTAGAAAAGCACGAGTTTCATTCTGACTTACTGGGCGCCGTGCTATTGTTTCCCTCGACCCTCCTCGCGACGCGCCTCCTCGAACCTCACCCATCCTTGCTGACTCTCCCGTCGATATCCGACTCGAGCGACTCGCTTACGGTTTCGCGACATTGGCGAGATTGTTGGCGCAAATCAGCCCGCGCTTACTTTTTTCGCATTTGCATCATCTCAGAAATCGCATATCAATCACAACTCGATTCATCACGTCACTGCTCCCGGTGAACGCACTCGCAGGCCAGTCACAATGTGTGGCATCGTCGGTCTTATCTTGGCCGATACCGACTCGTCGAATTGCGACGCAGCCGTCGACTTACACGAAAGTCTTTACTATCTTCAACATCGTGGTCAAGATGCTTGCGGTATCACGACTTGCGGCGCGGGTGGTAGGATCTACCAGTGCAAGGGCAATGGCATGGTCGCCAAAGTACGTTCAGCTATCGGCTATTGCGACATACCTTTGCTTACGGAATAGGTTTTCGGAGACGGCAAGCGTGTCGCCGACTTGCCTGGATACATGGGAATCGCTCATCTCCGTTACCCGACCGCGGGAACCAGTTCGGTACGTTTGCCCACAGACTACCTTATGTTGCTCGATGTTTGCGCACTCCTTTCATCTTGCGTCGGCTTCGCAAGCCTGTCAACCAGACTAATCGCCATTTTGTAACTTAGAGTGCCGAGTCGCAACCTTTCTACGTGAACTCACCATATGGTATATGGTAAGCACTAGGCTTGGCGCAAGGGTGCTAAGTGCACGGCTGACGTCGAATAGTTGTGCCCATAACGGAAACATCACGAATGCTCCCGAGTTGCGTCGCTTCCTCGATCAAGAAGCGCATCGCCATGTCAACACCGACTCTGACAGCGAGCTGATGCTCAACATCTTTGCCAATGCTCTCAATGAGACCGGCAAGGCTCGTGTCAATGTTGACGACATCTTCAGAGCCCTCACCAAAATGTATCAGAAATGCGAGGGTGCTTGGGCAAATACCGCCATGATTGCAGGATTCGGCATTTTCGCTTTTCGCGATGCATTCGGAATCCGGCCCTTGGTGATGGGAAGCCGTCCTTCGGCAACGATCGAGGGCGGGACGGATTACATGCTGGCATCGGAGAGCATCGCGCTGCGTCAGTTAGGTTTCAAGAACATGCGCGATATCCTTCCTGGTGAGGCTGTGTTCATCCAGAAAGGAGGCAAGCCCGAATTCCGCCAGGTTGCCGAAAGGCAAGCATATTCGCCAGATATTTTCGAATACGTCTACTTCGCGCGACCTGATACGGTCATGGACGGCATCTCGATCCACACAAGCCGACAAAACATGGGCGTTAAGCTCGCCAAGAAGCTGAGGGATACTCTTGGGGAGGAAGGAATGAAGGAAATTGATGTCATCATCCCAGTTCCAGAGACCAGCAACACGGCCGCGGCGGTCGTATCTGAGCAATTAGGCAAGCCGTTCTCGAATGGTTTTGTCAAGAATCGCTATGTTTACAGGACATTCATCCTGCCTGGCCAGAAAGCTCGCGAGAAGGGCGTCCGGAGGAAGCTAAGTGCCATGGAGTCTGAGTTCAGGGGACGCGTCGTATGTCTGGTTGATGACTCCATCGTTCGTGGAACAACGAGTCGAGAAATCGTGAGCATGGCGCGAGAGGCCGGCGCCCGCAAAGTCATCTTTGCCAGCTGCGCGCCTCCCATCACACATCCCCACGTTGTGAGTCCACCTATATACTGGCATCCTCCTGGATGTTGCTAACCGCATCAATGCAGCATGGCATTGATCTGGCCAGCCCGCACGAGCTCATTGCTCATGGCAAGACAAGAGAAGATATCGCGAGACATATCAAGGCAGATGACGTTATCTATCAGGATCTCGAGGACCTCAAGGCAGCTTGCACTGAGGCATCGCCGCAAGCTCGAATCAAGGACTTCGAAGTTGGCGTTTTCTGTGGCAAGTATCAGACTTTAGTCCCGGCCGGATACCTTGAGCATTTGGATCAGTTGAGGAGAAAGAAGATGAAGCCCACAGCTATGGAGAATGGGCGGCGGCCAGTTGCCGACGGTAGCAGCGGGCCCGTGCAGACCGCCGCTGATGGTTCACCTGTGGTCGTCAACGGACGAAGGGAAATGTCGGCTTCGTTCATGTCTCGATCGGAGCCGCGGAGCCCTGAGCATCGTGAAGATGTCGGGTGAGTGACGAATCCACTTTCGCGCCGAAGCGATGTCGACCTGCTGACATATACATATGAAAGTCTTCATAACCTGGCGATGGACCCATAACGTGGAGAGTGAAACGGCGGGGAATCCAATACCACGGTCGTTGCGGAGTGAGCCGGCGGGATATCACCACTGGAGATGGGGCCATGCAATGTCAACAAGGAGTACGAATAGCGAACATACATACGGTGGTCGGCTGTTCGATACTAGATGTAACGTCGAGCTTTGTACGGCCTGCACCGCTCTCCGCAGCGGGGCCGAGGGCACAGAGAGCAGAAGGCAGCAGGCCGGAATGCAAAGGCATGCAAGTTCCCAATAATGATGCCTCGTTCCCCCAGGTTATGACGTGATCACGCTGTGCGACTCAGCAACGATACGTTCTGGCGCTGTTGTTGAAGAGGCGCCGGCCAAAAGTTGACGCAGAGACGTTTGCTGTTTGTCAGTGTCGACATGGCATGGCTTTTACAATCATGATATCCACCACGCAATAGAAATGCGACGGTCGCACAGTCCCCAAATTTTTGTTGACTTCCGGAGTAGAAGTGACAGCATTTTTGTCTTCTAGATCTGGAAGTCAAGTTGAGGTGCGAAATGGCGCCCCAGGTTACGGATGCTTAGAGCGGAGGTTAGGTCGGAGATATTTCGGGCCGCACCAAGTGTGGACAGTATGGTCACGTGACATGGTCTTGTCCCGACAATAAATGAAGAAAATTTTCCACCTTCCCGCCGATGCTCCTTCATCAAAACATCACGGATCTGTGCCCGGCGATCCCCTGCCTTCTAGGTTAGGGTCGATTGCCGTGCAGCTCGATAACTTCATGGAGCCATCAACTTGCTATGGTGTCAATTTCCTATCGACAGGTCCTAGAACGACACGGTCTCTGACTGCCTCGTTCGTCGTCGCAAGACGGCTTGAGCGTTGTGGTCTTTGCATCGGAGGCGCTATATTCCAACCCTCTTTTCCGAGGCCGTCGGCCCGTGAGGTTGGGGAAAACCATGGATGCCTATATGCTTTCTCTTTTCTGTTCATTAAGTAGGTTGGCTTTTCACGTGCGGCTCTATTGCATTCATGCGAGCAGGCCGCCCCATCGCGGAGCATGCATTACAGTCAAGGCAAAGCCGATCTCAAGAATGATTGTCACGGGGCGTGGAAAAGCTTGGATGCAGGAAGTTTTTCTCCTCCGCCATAACAATTCTTGCTTCTTGAGAACAACCGGACTCAGTTCAGCTATAGCATGCCTTGTGAAAACAGGTCAACCAGACCGAACTCCGACGTGTCGTAGCAGTCACGGGAATAGCCTTACCGGCTCCAAGTCGGAGAAACGGTCTGCCGCTCTGACAGGAGACAGCCGAGGCACCGGCATGACCGGCCAGAGATGCAAAATGCTTCTGAGCTCGCTTGCGACATACTGTAGACGGATCGGTTCTTCGCGCCTCGACTTGCATCCGTCTGCAGCATCGTACATACAGCAAAGACGATGAGGCTGTGGATACATCGAGTCTCGTGACTATTGTGCCAAGCCATGGACGAGGGAGGAACCAATATGCTTCGTACCTACCTTCCAGATTGAATCAGAGGCCGACTCGAACTTGACTTGCGTTCGGAACTTGTTGCCCGATGGTGAAAAAGGTGAAGGAAGCTACCTACTAAGCCTAGCCCACAGTCGAATTGGTCGGTCAGAGAGAGGTAGGCAGTGTAGGCACGAAGTAATGAGCAGCGGGACTGACTAACAGGTCGGGTTCTTGAAAGAGGCGCGGAAGGAGAGACTTAGTGAATTGAAGCAATATGGCAAGCGGCATCATGCCGGTGAATCGCTGCGGGTGGCCCCTTCCCCTACACCCTCTTCGATCTCGCGCGGGGATGCCGGACGGCGCTGCTATTGGTTGGTCATAGACGACAAGCCTCTCACGAGGCGCCGGGTCTAAGCCTAGCATCGGCAAGCGGTTGCCCACTTGTCGATCGTCGCTACCTTTCTCAATCTCCTCAGTGTTTGTGCCCTCGTCTCTCTCGTCATCATGGATCCTCAGGTAATGCCGCGTCTGTCGTGGTACCCTGGCCCTGTCTGGCAGCTTCTCCATCCTGGTAAACCTCCGGGCCTTGGCTGGTCCTGTACTCATCACACTTCGAGCCGCATTACCTTCATCTCGGCCCTCTGACTGGCTATCCTCGGTCGTCATCCAGCGTCCTCCCCCATTTGAGTAGTTTCCGTATCCGGGCCCCTGGTCGACCCGCCTGCCTCATCGGCGTCTACCAAGTAAGATCCCAAGCATCATATCGGCCCTTTACCCATCGGCATATCCACAACCGGATGGTGCTTTGCCCGCGTCCGCTGTGGTTCTTATAAGTTGCAATGGAGCTCCTCAACCATGCCTGGACGACCTTGTACGTCAACGACACAGCTTCTTTGGCTCGCCCCGTCATGTACTTTGCCTCGACTGCTCTACTGCTCGGCTCCGTCGCCGTCCAGTCCGTCCTTGGGCGGCTTGGATCGGATCGGCAGCCTGCCTTGCTAAGTCGTTCTGTCGACTCTTTTATTCAGACCCAGACTCCCATTGCCCTGGAAAAGCTCTTCTGTAATATTGGCCCTGATGGTTGCAATGTAAAGGGTGCTGGTCCCGGAGCCGTCATTGCCTCACCCAGTAAAGCAGATCCCGACTGTAAGTGAACCATGTAGACCACTGACTCTAAGCCTCGGCTCATGGACATCGGCAGACTTCTTCACGTGGACAAGAGACAGCTCTCTGGTCTTCAAGGTGCTCGTCGACAGATTCATCAATAGCTATGATGCCGGTTTGCAGCATCACATTGAGCAGTTTATTGCTGCTGAAGCCAAGCTTCAAACACTATCGAACCCCTCCGGATCATTGTCTGATGGCAAGGGCTTGGGAGAACCCAAGTTCGAGGCAAACCTGACATCTTTCAACGGCAACTGGGGTAGGCAAATCGCTCATCTCGTGCACAACTATGACTGATGGCGAATTCAGGTCGACCGCAACGAGATGGACCATCGCTCAGAGCCACTACATTGATCACCTATGCCAATTGGCTGGTTCAGAATGACTACAAGCCGACCGTCTCGGACATCATTTGGCCTATTGTGCAGAATGACCTCAACTATGTGGCCCAATATTGGTACGGGCTTTACTGACCCAAGATCGCTCTCTTTATGCTGATCATGCCCAGGAACCAAACTGGCTTTGACTTGTGGGAAGAAGTCGAGGGTAGCTCTTTTTTCACCATCATCAGCCAGTATCGAGGTGAGGAGAGTCCCAAGGGCTGGGAATGGACTAAAATGTGTCGCTGACCGCTTCAAAGCGCTCGTCGAGGGCAGCAACTTGGCTGCCGCTCTGGGGAAGCCAAATGAAGCGTACGCGGCCGTCGCGCCTCAAATCCTATGTTTCATGCAAAGCTTTTGGCTCCCGTCAAGTGGTTATCTGGACGCCAACAGTACGTTTCCAGCACCTTTCTTGGTCGAAGCAGTTTGATGCTCATAACATTGGACAGTCAACGTCAACGACGGCAGGGCTGGCAAGGATGTCAACACTATCCTCGGCTCCATTCACACATTTGACGCCAAGCTCGAATGTGATGCTGCCACGTTCCAGCCCTGCAGCGACAAGGCTCTCTCCAATCACAAGGCTACCGTTGACTCTTTCAGGGGCTACAAGATTAATCAAGGCGCCAGCAAGGGCCAGGCCGTTGCCATCGGAAGATACATCGAAGACGTCTACTACGGCGGACAGCCTTGGTATCTCGCCACACTCGCAGCTGCAGAACAGCTTTACGATGCGGTCTACGTCTGGAAGAAGTCTGGCTACATTACGATAACGGACATTTCGCTAGCTTTCTTCCAAGACCTGGTCCCTAGCGTAACCAGAGGCACTCATTCTAGCGGGTCGTCTACCTATTCAGACATCCTCAAAGCTGTCGCGACTTACGCAGACGGCTTCGTTGACGTGGTCTCCAGCTTCACCGCGAACGACGGCTCTATGGCTGAACAATTTTCCAAGGATGACGGGAAACCCCTTTCTGCAAGAGACCTAACTTGGTCATATGCCGCTTTCCTCACGGTCGCCGATCGCAGAGCCGGTGTCATTCCACCGTCATGGTCCGGCAACGGAGTCGGAGCAGCACCCGGCACATGCTCTGCCACATCTGTGGTAGGCTCCTACTTTGTTCCCACGGCTACGTCATTCCCGCCATCTCAGACGCCCAAGTCCGGAGTTCCGTCGCCCACGTCCATCTCAGTGACTACAACAACTTCATCTGGTGCTTGTAAGCCCGCTACTTCCGTCGCCGTAACATTCGAACAACTCGTCGTGACCGACTTTGGTCAGACAGTCAAAATTGTTGGTAACACGGAGGCCTTAGGAAGCTGGAATACGGACAAGGCCGTGGCGCTAGACGCTTCTGACTATACGTCACAGAGGCCGCTTTGGAAGAAGACAATTTCCATGAAAGCCGGGCAGTCGCTTGAATACAAGTACATCAAGGTCGGTCGGGATGGCTCCCGGACCTGGGAGCGCGACCCTAATCGCACATATATAGTGCCCACAACCTGCGCCACCGCCGCTGTCAGATCGGATAAGTGGCAATATTAGGCCCAAATATCTGATTCTCTTCTTGGGCGGCGTCTGGGCGGCGTTGAGTGTTCGGGCTCCGGAATAATATATCTACAATAGATCCCTCTTCTCCATTGATGTTGAAGAAAGGGCTGCTTCATAGCCCTTTTCTTCCGGTGATGTGAGAAAGCTTCAGATGCCGGTGGGAACATGTAACATGGAGCGCGTCCAACTTTCGTAGTGATAACGGCGCGACTAACACCCTGGGTAGACTGCGTGATCTTGGTAGTGCTTCAAGGGTCAAACCTTTGGTAGCAAGTAAAGACTATTGAGTCACAAGAAAGGGGGAAGTCTGGACTAACACGTGATGCCACAAAAGCCAGTGAGCGTCTTCTCAACGACTGTCATCACTTGATTTGCACCAAGTTTGCAGAGCTCATTCAACGTCTTCAACCCTGTGAAAGCATGCCGCAGTGATCATGTGTTTGCAGAGCTAATTGGACTACGTATTGTGCCAGCTATTGCCTAATGCAAGTCATGCCACACCGAATGGGGCATGATAACTCCATGCAATAGCCTGTTCAAGATAAGTACACTAAGGTAGCGCGCAAACTGGCTGGCGATTTTGTTCGAAACTCATGGATATCATGCATGAGTTCTCTGGTATCTTGCCGAAATTCCGGCTACATCCTTTCAACAGGGTTCAAGCCGAGCAGCTTCATTCCATTGTAGAGAACCACTCGAGCGGCGTCATACAAGGCCATGCGGGCCTTCATTACTTCAGGCTCGCTGCCCACGATGCGGAGCTGACCGTAGCTCGAGCTGAGGATGTGTGTCATTTTGAAGAGGTACCTAATTGCGATTCAGTCGATTATCCAGGTCAAAGGTCACGATGGGGTCTTACGTCAAGATTGTCGTAGGCTCAAGCGTCTTCAACGTATTCTGCACCACATCGGGCCACTGGCCAACGACTCGAACAAGATCGACGGCGATGGGTTCAGCAAGCAATGACAAGTCCGCCGAGGCAATGTCTTCCTCTGTCAAGCCAGCCTTGCGAGTGATGGAACAGAGTCGAGCATGGGCATATTGTAGGTACTGTAGCGCATTAGGGAGAGAATGTTGCGGACGAAGGGATGAGAACTTACAGGGCCCGTGTCACCCTCGAAGCTCGTCATTCTCTGCAGGTCGAACTTATAGTTGTTGATCCTAAATGTAAAGTAAGCAAAAGAACCAGGGGCGCCCAAGTCATGAGCGAAGGGCACCTACCGCTTGCCCAACATGTCCTGAACCATAACCCTGGATAAGTGTCAGCCAGGAACCTGGATCATCTTGCAGCAATTTGACTTACGATGAAATTCCAAGAATGTCAGCAGTCTTTGCTGGGTTCTCTACTTGGCTATACTTCTCCTCATTCTTCTTCATTGTCTCGTGCATGTGATCGCCAACATCTCTCAGGATGTCCTACAATCACCAGGGGTCAGCAAGTGACTCTGCACAGAAAAAGTCGCAAGGCGGTCAGGGTTATAGGCGCGATAAGGTTCAAAATACTCACGTCGAGGAACTTGACAGTGCCTAGATAGCGAATCATGGTTAGCCACTCCTCATTAGTTGCGCAGCCTTGGGGAGTGAAGGCGTAGGTGGCTTAGACCAACCTTTCCTGGTGCTCATCCCGAGAACCAATCCAAAATTGATATGCTGGCACTTGGCGGCAATGTCCTGATGTCCCATCATGCTAACTGCCTTGAAGAATTGTTTGACGTGGAGGTCCTGCTCAGAGGCAATGACGTAGATCATACGATCAAAGTTGTACCGCTGATGTCGGTTCATCAACTCTGATATGTCTCGGGTCAGATACCTGCAATACCGGGTTAGCAGACGCAGCCGAAGTCCGATGAGACCAGAGGAAGTCGTACAAAGCTGTGCCATCTTTTTTCCGGAGAACGGCTTTGCCCAATTGCTTGCCCTCCTTGCCAGGGATGTTTTTGACAAAGTCGATCAACAGGGCGCCTTCATGTTCTTCGGCAAGACCAATCTCCTTCATCTTCTCGGCAGCATTTTGCATGTCTGCCTCAGACACCTTGCTCTCTCCAGAATACTCGTCAAAGTGGATGTTGAGTCGAGCGTACGTCTCACGGTACCGTTTAATGCTGAACTCGCGGAAACGACGCCAAAGCGTGAGTGCATCGTCGTCTCCTTCAGTCATCTTCTTGAAATACCTGCGCGCCTGCTCGTCCAGACCGTTTTCCAAGAGCTGCTGAGCATCGGTCTCCTTGCCTTCGCTCTTGAGACTTGCCGCCCGTTCCTTCTCATCCGCAACATCCTTGCTGATCTTGACATAGACCTGGAAAAGGTGATTGATTGGATCCTGCTCCAATTCCGTCTCGTTGCCATACTTCTCGTAGCCTAGCGCGAGCACGCCGTACTGCTTTCCCCAATCTCCCAGGTAGTTAATCGCAATGACATCCCAACCGGCGCACCTATAGAGATTGGAGAGGAAACCTCCGATGATTGTGCTTCGCAGGTGACCAGCGTGGAAAGGCTTGGCAATATTTGGACTGGAGAACTCGACAATCATGCGCTGTCTACCCTTTGAAGGGTCGTTCTGGTCTTTGAGGCCAACTGCCGGGTTCGAGCCAAAGTCGGATCGGTGTGAGAGGGCCATAGGGATGACAGTCTTTGTAAGCGGGCCAGGCTTAAAGAAGAAGGGTATGAATGGCCCGTTTTGCACGGGTTTCTCGACGAGAGGCGATTCGGGCCACTATGCGCGGGCAGCTTAGCAACGAAGCGTGAACAAGCTGCTTGCCGTGGGGATTGGATTACCTTCTCAAGCCACTGCTTACCCAACTCATCGGGTTTGCCTTTAACTCTGAGCGCCGGGATGGCGAGCATGAGGTCTCCCTTGTCCAAAGTCGCAGTCCATTGAAGCGCCGAATAGATGATGCTCCTGTCGACACCAGTAATGTCGTGCAGAATGGTCGTGATGTGCGCCCTGTAGACATCGACTGGGTTGATGTCCGGGAAGCAGCCTGGATGCTGGTCGATCATTGGAAGGTGCTGGAATCGGGCCGCGAGATTCTGAAAAGAGGCTTCGGTGGCCATATTGACGAAATTACGAGGAGACTGGCTACCAGGATGGGATCGGAGCTTTAGAGGCTGGAGTGGTGAGATGAGGCGAGGCAGAACTCGATGGCGAGTGAAGGTAGCAGCCGGTGCCAAACGAAGAGAAACGAAGAGAGAGCTGAGGCGCACAGCGGGCATGGGCCCTTGGGAGCGAACGTCTAGTCAGGTGGACTTTCGTTTCCTTGCAGACAATGCAGTCGCGGAGGGGACGTAAGTTTTTGAATATCAAGGTACAGCGGAGTTGGTGCTGCGTTTCCGGCCTGTATTTGACTCACAACGCCAGGAGCGATCGATGCATTTTTTGGCGGGTTTGGAGGGGCCCTTGGAGCGCCCCGCAAAGAATTCTAGTGGGTCTGCATGCAAGCCGTAAAGCGAATGCTTAAGGTAACTTATTAGTCAGGAGCATCTACAGTAACTTAACCTAACGAGTACCTAAGAACGGGCAGAAAAAGGCAACCTCAGGCATGCGGAGGCTCCAATCACAGGTAGGAGCTGCCCGTGATCTCTTTGTTCGACATCCTGGCCTGCAAGGCCGACTCCGTACTACGTAATTCCGTCATTTACAATCCCTCCAAACGCCCTTCGATCCAGACTCAAGAGAAGCCTCCAATCTAAATACCAGACCTCGAGAAAGTCTCACCAACTTTATTCTCCTTCAAGAAATCGCGCGCGTCGTCCCCTGGCGATGGAAGCCATCGCACTGATGCGAGAAACTCGGCGTTTCTTCTCACAGCAACCTTGAGCCTAAGGGGCGTCTCCCCTATCTGACTCATCGTCTCTGGTCCATCTTCCTGCATCATCTGGCTCTCTAACATATGAGCCAACGGCCATAGAGGATGCGCCTCTCTCACGGTTTCGATGTCCAGACGAGCAGCCGCTAGCCATTGCTTCGCGTCTTTGGCTTCAAGTTGGTAGCCCATGCTTCTCAAAATGGCCCAGAACTCTCTCCACAGCATACCGTCCCTGACATGTCTGACAACTGGCGCCGAAGCCTCCTGCGCTTCCAACCCCAGGCCGGCGTCGACTATCGCAGCCGCCATTGTCGTTGCATCAGACACTTGAATCCAGGTGGCTGCTTGGGTGACGCTGTACGCACCAAGCCTGATGCACGTCGCTGCGAGGCGCCAAATGTAATCATCTACATTTGCGACGCCCTCGGTCGGTGTACCAATAACCAGGCCGGGGCTGATTATGGAGAATCTCTGTACGCCGCAAACTTGCAGGCAACGCTGTGCTGCTCTCTTCGTCAGAACCTCGGCAACAAACTTGGTCTGGCTGTAGCCGACAGCATCGGCACTTGACAGCTCTCTGGCCACGTCTTCGTCCGTATCCTCTGGCGCATCACCGTCGCGTCCTCCAGTAACATATACGAACTTCATGTACGAAGTTTTTGCAGCCACACCGAGCAACTCGACGGACGAGTTGATGTTGGCGGCTTCAAGAGCGGCGTAGCTCTTTGCCCAGTGCACTGCCGCTCCGTTATGAATGACGACGTCGATATGACCATCGATGAGCTTGGTCCAATGTGTGTCACTCAGGCCTAGGTGAGGAAGCGAAAGGTCTCCCTGCCAAATTTGCAGTTTCTCGCCGTGCAGATCAGTCCACCACAGGGCCCGACGGCCTGCCTCGATCGTACGGCTTCTGGCGGTATCTTCTGTTGCGCCGCGAACAAGAGCAATGACAGTCTTTACGAGCTTGTGTTCGAGGAGTTGGCGAAGAATCTGAGTGCCAATGAAACCATTGCCTCCAGTCAGCAATACCGTCATTGAACCTGGGCGAGTCGATCTTGCTGCCCCGGTCGAGATGTTCTGCTGCGCTCGATAGCGTTGCTCAATTTCGGCAATCTTCGAATCGTGTTTGTTGATCTCAGCCAGAACATCAACACTGGCAGTATCTTTTTGTGCTGGCCGACCGTTGTTTGGGGTTACCGTTGAAACGGCAGCCCTCTGTTCCTGAACACGATCGGCAAGCTTCCGTATGGTCGTGTGCTTGTCCATGAGGAGTTGCATGCTGATTCTGGCTTGAAACTCCTTAGATATGAAATACATGAGAGACATCATGTTGAGCGAGTCGAGACCCGACGAGTGTAAAGCCAGATCCTCAAGGCCGGGTTCCTCGTCCCGTCTTTTAAATGCCAGATCAGAACGTGCGCGAGCAGGGAGCAGCGAGTGAATCTTCTGGGCGAGCGTATACGCTGGCTGTTCATATTCAGTTATTGCTGCACCACCGATGCCTTCTTGCGTGTCGATTTGATCCAATAGCGCGAAAGCCCTTGCCGCTTCTGTCGAAGAGAGCTGCTCCAGTCGAGACGTGATCAGACGCCGGTCGATTTTGCCCGACAGGCTCAGTGGCAATGACTGTCCCTCCCCGGTGAATGCTGTCATCTCAAGCCAGTACGCAGGCATCATGCTGCTGGGTAACTTGGCTGCCAGCTCAGTCCTGGCGCATTGGGCCTGTCGGAAGGACTCTCGGCTCTTATCTTCGAACGCGACAATGGCAGTGAGTTGCTTCTGAAAAGGTCCTCTGCAAGGATAAAATACTGCACAGCTCTTAACGCCCGCGCAGGTTGCGAGGTTCGTCTCGATGTCGCCAAGTTCAATCCGCTGGCCTGCAAATGCTGTGTCAGTGTTTGCCGTCTCAACAGTAGTGGAAGTTCAACTGACCATGGTGCTTCACTTGCAGGTCTTTGCGACCAACGTAAATAAGCACGCCATCACCATTGTCGAAGACAAGATCTCCAGTCTTGTACATGCGCCGCGGTGCAGAATGACCAGCTGGGAATCTTGCCCACTTTGGGTCCGAGACGAACGATCTTCCCGTCTTTTCGAGATCCTTGAAATAGCCACTCGCTAGGATTGGACCCTCCAACAATAGCTCTCCGGTATCGCCGCCCTTAAGCAGGTTGTCATGATCGTCGGGATCCACTACCCAGACTCGGCAGCCCATCGGTTTGCCAATAGCGCGCGGGTCCACGTTGTCATGATATCGTTGGGATAGAGATGTCCCTGCTCCTTCTGCCGGCCCGTATACGTTGAACACCCGCACGCCGGCGCGATGCCATCTGGCTAGTAATGCTTGGTCCGGTGCCTCGCCGCCGAGATCTAGAGTTTCGAGATTTGGTACGTCGCCTGGAGTGAGAAGTCTGGCTACTGACGGTGTCAGAATAGCCCAGTCAACATGCTGACTTCTAATGAAGCCTGCTAAATCTCCGACACGTTCTGTGTCCGTTGCGACGCACACCACTCCGCCGTGCATCAACACTACCAGGATCTCGTTGAGACTCGCGTCGAAACTATAGGACGAGAACTGCAACACGCGCCTTCCGGACTCAAGGTCCAATGCTTGCGCGTACGCAGTTGAACTTGACGCGAATGCGGTGTGAGAGATCATCACACCCTTCGGTCGACCGGTCGACCCGCTGGTAAAAATAATATAAGCAAGATCATCCGGCGAAACATCCGGAAGCTGACCGGTTTTTGCTGCTGGCAAGTTATCGAGCATCTCTATGCCGAGCACGACGTGGTTGATGGAAGTGCCAAAAGACCTGGATTCGACTTGAAGAGGCGACATTAACACATGCGTGGCCTCAACTTGTAAGACGAGCTCTTCCAGTCTTTGTTGTGGTTGACTCGGATCCAGCAAGACGAAGGCTGACCCTGTTTTGAGTGTCGCAAGTATAGCAACGATCGTCCAAACCGACTTCTCGAAGCAAAGAGGCAGGATCACACCTCTTTGAATGCCCAGATTCAACAAGAATAGTGCCAGTCTAGAGGAGAGATCATCCAGCTCCCTGTAAGACATTGAAAACCCTGTCGCACAAAGGGCTTCGCTTTGGTTTTGTTGCGTTGACACATCCTGGATTATCCCATGAATCGTCTGGTGCACGGCGAATTCCGAGCTCAAAGCGCTGCAGTAAACCTCCGCCGGTGCTGTCGTTGTTTGTGGCTGGATTTCAGCCAGAAGCGCCGATGATGAGTCTGAAAGCTGGAAGAGCTTCATCAAAACTTCCTTCACAGTATCTATAGCGCTCGCGACATCGTCCCGGCAGGTGACCTCCTCGTCGAAGACTACGTCGAAATCGACTGCATTCGGAGAGAGCCAGACCTGACACAAGAGCGGCACAGTAGCATCTTCTCCCAGATGAGATGGTGGTCCAAGGGGCGTGGCGTTATCTTCCCACACGGCGCTCGATTGGACCACGAGCAAGTTCTGAAAATTGCACGCTCTTGCAGCATCCTCGTTAATGGATCGGATTGCTTTAAGTCCTGTCTGCTCGTAAGGGATCAAGTCGATGTAGTGATCTCGAACCAGATGAAGGAAGTCCACAGCTCGGCTTTCGGGAGATAAGGTCAGCCTAACGGGGACTGTGGCCAAGGTTGGACCCTCAACGTTGTCGATGCCTTCGACCGGAGCATTGCGGCCAGATATCGTGGAACCAAAGAGAACGTCATTCGTGCCTGACCAGTGCGATATCATTATAGCCCACGCGGCCTGAACCATAGTCGACATAGTCGCTTTGCATTGCTCCTTGGTCTGGGGCAACTCGAGACGATCTTTCAATGTGGTGCTGGCACGGCAAGTATGACTTGACGCTGCTGCAGGAAACACCGAGGGAGTGACGCCTTTCAGCTTCTGTTCCCAGTATCTTGCGACTCGCCCTTTGTCCAAGCCCTTCGAGTACATTATGAACTCTCGGAAGTCAGACGATGGACCTATTGCAGTCTTGTTATAGACGGCATTCATTCTCTTGCAAATGAGAGAAACAGACCATCCATCATAAAGCATGTGATGCATCGTCCAGACGAAGTAAATCTCTCTCTCGCTCTCGAGCACGAGGGCAAACCTGGATAGCGCTTCCCCCGGCAGCATGGTCCTTGATTTATCAGCTTCGATATACGATTCGATATCGCGACTCTCAAGCCATTTTATCGGCTCTTTGATGACGGCCTGTAGTGAACCGGCCGACGGAGCGTTCGCGAATCGCGTTCGCAAGATTGGCGTATCCTCATAAACGCTCTGCCAGGCTGCCTTGAACCGATCGATGTCGGTATTCTTCGGTAATTTGTGGATGAAGCGGCCGACTGAAACACCGGAATGCATGACATTAGCCACCATCAACTCTTCTTGTATGCTCGTACAGGGGTAAACATCCTCGACGAGGTCATATTGAACGCCGCACTGAGCAGCGACCTCTTCACGCAGAGAGTCTACCAGCTCTGGTTCGAGCATGCCAAATGGCACTGTACTGGTCGGTGATCCTGAATTTTTACTGTCCTTTGATGGCTCACACACTGTTGCCATCTCATGGAGGACTGTGCGGCTCGAAAGGGCCGAGACACTGGTATTGATGCCGGCAAGACGACAGGCTGCAACAACCTTAATCAAGCCGACGGAGTCGCCTCCAAGCATGAAGAAATTGTCGTCTACCAATATGGAATCTTCAGGCAGCTGCAGGACGCCAGCCCATATGCCGCGCATCATCTGCTCTCCCGCAGTCAAATCTGGTTCGACATTGGTTGAAGCGTCAGATATCTCCGATGTACTCCGAGTGCCAGCGCCATCCGTGCTCGTGGGATATGAGTCCCCGTCGTCAGGCATGTTTTCAGAATATTCCAAGACGTTCCTCTTGGCAACATTCGCAAAGGTTGTGCAGCTTCTTCCAGAAGTACGAGTTCCGTCATCCATTATCGGCAGCTGCAACTGCTTGAAATGAGCAGCTGAGAGCGCAACTCCTGCTAGACGAAGGGCTTTTCGGTCCGTCTTACCGGACGTCATCCTCGGTATTCCATCACAGGGCAAGACTGAACTCGGGATCATATAGGCCGGGAGCTTGGTGAGGAGTGCACTCTTCATGCCTTTGATCCTTTCAGAGATTTCCTTGCTCTTGGGATGGGATCTTTCGAGAAAGGCCCCTTGGGGCGCTACTTGGTCAGCATTGGCATCGTTGCCATATCCGATAAAGGCCACCAAGAGGGATCTTGAGCCATCACCGGGTCGCAACAGCTCGACAACGATATCAGTGTCGATAGCATCGTCTTGGCGGTTCACCCAGCTTTTTACATGGTGCTCGATCTCCCCAATCTCGATCCTCTGTCCGTTGATCTTGACCTGGGAATCCTTCCGGCCTAGGTAATCGATGGTGCCGTCAGAGTTCAAACGGCCTAGGTCTCCCGTCTTGTAGTAGCGCGACGAGGAACCGGTTACTGCGTCGAGAAAGCGAGCATTGGCTCCAAAGACTGCAGCTGTCTTTGACTCGTCGTTGAGGTAACCTCTGGCCACGCCGGGGCCCTCGATCACAATCTCTCCGACAGTATTGAAAGACTGTATCTTATCTCCTTCCTCGTTCACGATCCACACCGCACAGCCTCGGGACTTGCCGAGCGATATTGTAGACACAGATCGTGGAATAGGGTCGCTCACCACAGCGACGATGGAGCACTCTGTCGGACCGTAGGCATTGACGACGGAAACCTCGTCGCCCCAGATTTCGACAACATCCTTGGGAAGTGCCTCTCCGCCGAGGCAAAGAGTTTTCAGACTGGGTACGTCTTCGGGGCGAAGCAATCGAGCGACGGTCGGCGTTAAAAAGGCCCAATCAACTTGAAAATCGACGATGCATTTAGCAACATTATCGAGACGGTCTTCATCTGATGGTATGCAGATGCAGGCGCCGGCCAGAAGCGTAACCAGAGTCTCCATGATGGAGGCATCGAACGCTGACGAGGCGAAGTGCAAGCACCGGCGATTTGGCGATGAAAGCTGGATTGCATCTTTAAATCCACTCGCGCTGGAGCAAAACGACGAATGGCTTATAACAACACCCTTTGGTTTGCCCGTCGATCCGCTTGTGAACATTAGATAAAGGGCGTTATCCGGGTTAACCATGCTTCTGGGATCGCAATCTCCTTGACGTTGAAAGGTCGGTAGTTGAGCTAGATGCTTCTCGCTCAACACCACTTCTTGCACGTCTTTCGGCATCCTTCCGCGGCAAGCTTCCGATGTAATAGCTATGGGGGGTTCGGCTTCACCCACCATCGTATGCAACCTCAGCTGGGGCAAATTCGGATCAAGAGGCATGAAAGCGCCCCCCGCTTTGATCACAGCCAGGGTGGCCACGATTCTCAGCTTGGACTTCTCGAAGATGATCGGGACAAATGTTTCCGCGCCGACCCCGAGGCTGACAAGGTATTGTGCCAGCTGGTTGCTCTGCTCGTCCAACTCAGCATACGTTAAGCTACCGTCCCATGCGTCAACGGCAACGGCTTCAGGACGTTCCAGGACGTGACGGGATATCATATCGTGTAGCAAGCAATCGAGCTTGGCATGCAGACTGGGTCCTCGGTCAGTCTTGTTCCTTAAGGTCCATATCGATGAGACCTACGGTCGATTCAAGCATCGCATGGCGCGTTGACTGACAGGGCCGACGGTCTCGAAATCGCTCAGAGAGCGCCCAGCAGCTTGTGATTGCATCATTTGCCAGACAAGATGCTCAAGGTCGCTTAGCATGAAGCGGACCAACCGCCTCTGGATACGAGTCTCGTCGAAGAGGGCAGTGATAACCAGCTCTTGACTGTCTTGGTCGACTATGCAGTCCAGGATCAACGGAGATTGTTGGTCTATCGATTCATTCAGGTAAATGTTGCTTCCGCGAAGAACCACAATCGATCTGGCCGAGGCATCTCGAGATTCTTTTTCCAAATAGTCATCTCTGGGGGTTGTTGAGAAGAGGCGTTCAAGATCTGTTGCGATGTCTCTCAATATATCGGAGAGGGGACGTCGGTTATCTAACGACGTGCGGACAAGACGACTGTCAATGCATCTCTCTGGGAGACTCAGACGAAACGCTATATCTGGCGTATCTTCTTGTTGCGATAATATGATAGCCCATGCAGTCGAGACAAGGGCAGCAAGATCAGTCTTGGACTCGGATTCCGCCCCGCATAAGTCGCAGCCTCCACCAACAAGCCGCCCGTGGGCTTTGCGTTCATGATTCGCTTGCGAGATGTTGCCAAAGCCACGTGGGTGGACACTCGACTGACGATTTGATCGTGGCCTTGACGACACTGTATACGCTTCTCTGTCAGTTAGGTCGGGGGCGCAATGGCAAGAGCAGAAGGCTTGGGGAGGGTCCAAGATGCATCTCCTAGGAAGTCCAGGGACATCGAACGGGAGAGGATTCTCGAAGACGACGTTGCGTGCACTCTGGTCATGGCCTGTGAAAACAGCACTTTGGGTATCGAATTCGAACTTGACAGATTTGAGTTTGGAGCCCCAGTTGCCATGGACGGTCATCTTCGGTAGGAGTATTACACGAACGTGTCTGTTTCGCTGCCTGAGCAAAGGAGAAGGCACAGGTACGGCTTCTTCAAGGAAACGACAAAACGAGACCTCCAGAGCCAGGCCACCTCCATCCCAAGTGCCGCAGCCATGCTTATATACCGAAGCGAGGATTTCTAAATGCATGCGGCTGAGACCAGAGATTTACACACGGCAGCGGCAATGCGACGGCATAGTGGACTTTGTGGCGACGCCTCGATAGTCCCCGAGGCATCATACCTTGTATTCAACGTCTGCGACAAACAGACAGATGCCCGCTTGAAGCCGAGGGGGCAAGGAGGAGACTCCACAAAGATGTTGCACGTGTCAATGCTATGATACTGGATCCCTCTGCTAATATGCGTCCAGACGTGTGGCCATGGATCGTCATTACGGGGCGGCGGACCAGGCTGGTCAATTCCCGCGCCGGGCTTGAACAGAGGTGCGCTCTTGAGTCGCAGGGAGCGGCCACCGGCGGGCCGCCCGGCAGGCCGAGAGCAGGAAGAGTATCCACAACGGGAAGATGGGACGGCCTTGCATGCAGGATTTGTCTTTGAACACAGGTTGAGTCTTATTTGCCGGGCAGTCGCTTTCTCAACTTGGTGGTGACAGTGGTGCATCGTACGATGGTAACACGACCTTTACGATGTAAGACTGGAGACCGGACGGTATCACGGACGATGACCTCGAGTCTCTGATCTGGCCGAAGTGATGGTGATGAAGGGCAACCGACTGGGTGAGTTACGGGGCTCATGACTTGAAGTCGTTGCTTTCTGAAGTACGATTGGCTGGCGGTTCGCGGTACGGTACGGCACAGTATGCTCCAGGAACCTGGTGAGGGTCGTGGGCTTTGCCAGCGGGCCCTGAAAACG
Source organism: Hirsutella thompsonii MTCC6686 (assembly GCA_000472125.2). Classification (NCBI taxonomy): domain Eukaryota; kingdom Fungi; phylum Ascomycota; class Sordariomycetes; order Hypocreales; family Ophiocordycipitaceae; genus Hirsutella; species Hirsutella thompsonii. The sequence goes on from APKU01000052.1 coordinate 193,120, forward strand.
GGGGCGCGATCCACTTGTCACCGGTGGTTGGCGGCTTGTCGCTCCTCTTTGTGTGACGGGGACGGGAAGCCTATCGGGCATCCGACTTGGCGAGAGGTTCTGGCTGATCCCTACCCGTAGGACAGCAGGTTCAGCATCACAGCGTTGGTCGCCGCAGCCATCAGAATCCTGTTGGCTTTTTCCCACTGAATCCGTCTTGTTAGAGCTTTCTGCCCGCCAGATTTGCGGATGATGCGACTTTAGTCCGGACTCGGACTCTTGAGGAAATCAGAAATGTCAGTTGAACCACAGTCGGCTCTCGGCATGGAAAGCGATAGGTCGAAGGAGTAGTACGAAAATAGCGGTTGACAAAGGTTCCGAGCCGGCAATTTTTGCATGAAGTGGTTGTCAAGGAACCGTGGAAGTCGACAGGAAAGAGTCATCCAGGTAAGGTACGAACACGTTTCGTATAGCAACCTACCTTACTTACAGTACTGTACGAATACAGTTCTTGCAGTATGGTACTGTACGTACTGTATGTAGGTGTAAGCTGTAGCCTTTTCGCCAAGAATGCAGTGGACCAGGATCGATCTGATCGATTTTGAGAGAAGATCTCCGGAACTACGGAACGTCTCTTTCGGTTGAGTCGAGAGGCCAACGAGGCCGCCGAAAGGGCGACACGAGATGGGATCTTTGTCCGGCTCAGCGGAACAGCCACGTTGCAGGCCGATCTGCGTACATACTGTACAGACATACATACAGTACATGTCGCCTCGCAGTGAGATACCTGGCTGAGCGAGGTCTGCATGCGGGCCAGCACTGCATTGGATGAAGATTGAAATGGCTTCATACAGTACGAAGCAGGCCAAACGAAGGATTCGCTGCGGAGACGCGACAAGGGGAAATCGTGGCGAGCTGAGGCTGACTATGGAGTACCCAGGGCCTACCCTGGATCACATGGTTGCTTCATTATTTCGACGGCCCAATGCTGCACGTTTTTGTGTGCTGACTGGTTCGTACATAGGTTCTCTCGAAACATTACAACAGAATCAGGACGTACCTTCGATCTCCAAAACGAGAAAAACAAAAATATCCAAATGCTCGGCTTCCTTTGAAGCCTCGGCGCATCGGGTGAGACGGCTACCACGGGGGGAGTACCCTGGGATTATAGTACCGTACAGTATTGAGACGATGTGGATCCGAGAATTCTATTTCTTCTCATCTTCTCACTAATTTTTTTTGCCTAACTCGCTTCACACTCCCGTCGTCCCACCGGGCCGTGCCCTTTTTATAGAATGCTTCTTTTCGGGCGTCGAGCCGAGTGCGGCACGTCGCTCCGATCTTTTATTACCCGATCCTAGCCTGCCTGCCGGACAGAGTTTTTTTTTGCTTCCGCTCCGGCGCACCGGCTCCCACGGCGACATGGGGGCACGTTCGCATTCGCAACGAACGACGCTCTTCACGCCTCGCCTGGCTTCAAAGTACAGTACTGTATGTATGTATTCGTACGTCACTCCGGACTCTTCTCCCGTGCAAGCAATGCTCCCCTGATTTACGTACCCTGTGGTCCGGGACATGATGCACAGCGCCGATCGACCTCGGCCATGCTCCGCCGTTCCCCAAAGTCCGGATAGAGCTCGAGCATACGTTACGCTACGCTCGTTTACACACGTCAATGCCGCGCTCGTAAGTCATTTGCCGATATCCAGCGGGTTCGTTCCAGGCGCGCGCTTCCTCATTGCCGCTGCCAAGAAGGGGAGGAGGGTCTTCAGCAACGTTGTCATTCCTCCCTTTTGAGAGAGAGGATATTCCAATGGTCCTGATACTCAACCTGACCAATCTATTTTTGTTCACAGAGGCCAATTTCGACGCTCAAGGATATGCCGTTTTCACTATCCTCGAGAGTCATCTCCCTGGTTCCCTCGCACCACGTGCGCACACGATTTGACAACATGAAGACACTTCACACTCGAGCATGCGATATCCGGAATGTCATTGCTCCCTCTTCATCCAATTCCCGAAACACTCTTGCCTTTCTATGATCTTGACCACTCAAGCAAACTCATCCTCAGCTTCTTGGATCGAGTCCTTGATCTTTACCAGGAGATTCGTCTTCCACTTATCCATTCTGCTCACTTGATCAAAGAGGAAAATCTTGTCGCTAAACTGCTCTGGGCTCCTGGCTTCAATCGCCTCACACAGGTCCCTCAACAGCATGCACTCGCGCTGCGTCGCGAATCCAGGGTCCATGTCGGAATATCGATCCAACGCCCGTTGTGTCGCCACCAGGTCTCCGCTTGCGAGGTGACAGAGACCGGCCTTGAAGAAGTACTCCTTGACGCTGTAGCGCATGAGGTTGTTATTGATAGACTGCTCAGCAACCTTTTCGTAGTTCTCGATGGCCTTGTAATAATTGCCCTCGAGGGCAGATACGTCGGCGACCTTAAGCCAGAGCTTGTTGGCCAGTCTGTGCTCGGGGAGTCAGCGCTTTGCATTTCCGAAATCGAAAGACGAGCCTTGAGGCCGGGAACGGAGGCGTCGTAGCAACGTGCCACGGGGGCTGGTACATACGCGTTGGCATTATCGCCCTCATACCATCCGGCGGCCGCCTCATAGCATTCGAGCGCGCTCTTTGAATCGCCTAGGTCCTGCTCATATAGCTCGCCCATTTGTTCCTTGTGCGAGGCCGCCCTCCGGAAGTTGCCCTTTGAGCAGTAGCGGTCGACAGCCACGTTGAGGCAGCGCACAGCGGCGTGGGGGTCGTCTTTGCGGTATGCCTTGAATGCGTCGACGAGGCTGTTTGCGGCGTCGTCGGGCTCGTTGAGCTTGCTCGTCTGTATTTGCGCGGCTTGCTCAAAGGCCTTACCGGCGTCGACGTCTGAAGTATCTGTCAGCATCACATGTCTGGCGAGGCCGGGTATGAAGGACGACATGAGTTGTCTGTTCGCTCATCTCACGCACTTTGCTTCTGCATCTTGAAAGCATTGCCGGCTTGGATGTACAAGTCGGCGGCATTCTGGTACTTGTCTTCGCGACCACCAAAGAAGCTGAAGCCGCCGCCGGCGCTCCTTAGCGTCTGCTCGGCCTGGGTTGAGGTACGAAAGTGTCAGACTTGCTACTCGAAAGTTACAGATCAGAGGACTACGCGAACCTTTTGGAGAAGCGCGCGAGGATCTTGAGCCATTATGATAGGCTAGGTATGACGATGTCGCAAGGAGACGAGGGCGATGCGATGTCGGTTCGTAAAGGCGCTTCACTGCCTGCGTGAAGAGCGCGGGGTCAAGTTTCGGGAGTAAGTGAACTTCGAAATCAAGGAGAATGGCGGAATCAGAAGGAAGGACGTTTCGCAAGAATTCGATTGACTCGTATACGCTAGGCGGGATCTGCCTGGAGGTTGGAGTTGATGGATGAACTTATTGAAAGGTGGTTGTTCGGCCGGCTTTGGCAGTCGGTGACGCGGTGGTACCTTCTCAAAGGCTATGACGCTGGTGGGGGGGATGGAGGGACAGAGTCACAGACCGACAGGGAGGAGCGGGCTGTAGCAGGCAAGCCTGACAGCCTGAGGCAACTCGGGCCGCAAAATGCCCTGGCTGAAAAGCTTGGACCCTGCCTCTGAAGCAGTCTAGGATGAGATAGGGAGATACCCTTACCACGGCGCCAGCATAGTGAGTTATCAAAGTACTCCACTATGGTCCCATCAACTGAACCTCAACTCTTCACGATAGCTACAAGCCCCGGCTCTATATTCACTTCGCCCATCTCGATTCTTCGAAAGGTACCATCGCACGGAAAACAGTGGCCTTAATCAATCAGCTGAAATGAGACCTCTCAGAGTGGCGCTCAATATGCGCCGTCATGCAATCCTACAGCGCGTCTGCCAGCATCAATTGCGTTCTCTCACAAGCTCGTCGACAACTCCCAAGCAGCCCTCCTCCGTACAAGATATGCTCTCCCGGCCGACCTGGTCCGTCAAGTCCCTCCGAGATCCGGCAATCATCACGGAAGCCCCTCAGGCAGGTGACCAAGGAACAAAAGACCAAGCGATGAGGATCCAAGGAGAGGCAGACGTCACGCCCGCGCAGCTGCACCACCTGCTGCGCCTCGCGGCGCTGCCGCAGCCCCGGTCGCCGGCCGACGAGGAAGCCATGCTGTCCACGCTACGGAGCCAGTTGCGCTTCGTGCGCGCCGTGCAGCGCGTCGACACGGCGGGCGTTGAGCCGCTGTGCGCCATCCGCGACGAGATGGCCGAGGGTGCGCGGCGGAGCACCCTAGGCCTCGCCGAACTGCGCGAAGTGCTGGATAAGGAGGCCAAAGTCGGCTACTACAAGCGTCCGCGGAGGGTCAAGGAGGCGGCGACGCGGTCCGAAACAGAGGACTGGGATGCGCTCTCGACGGCGTCGAAGAGGGCCGGAAAATATTTTGTGGTCGAGAGCGGAGCGAGGGAAGGCGGCGCGGCTGCACCTTGAACTTTCTCCCACTGCTCTTTGCCTTTGTCTATTACTTCTTGCATAGCCTTGCGCCGATACCCTTTCGTCTGAAAGAAGAAAACTGGAAGGTAGAGTGAGACGGACTCTACCAATTTAGCCGTTTCCCCAAGTTAATTAAATCCTCAAAACCACCCCAACGCCCGGGAATCCTCATGAACATATCGGACATGTGCAAAACCTGAAACAACGCTCTACTGCCGGTGAACGGGCGTTGTCTGCGTCGCTATGCGATTATGCTCTCCAACCGCCTCTCATGCCGTTACCCTCTTCCCCCATGACCTGCCATGAGGCCTCTCATGACTTGGCCACGCCCGTATCACCCTTGGGCTTGTGTTTCGGCACCTTCTCGTACGCATTTGGGCTCGGCGGCCGCCTCTTTTGCGCGTCGCCGCGCTTCTTGCCTCGATTGCGCCTGGCATGGCCGTGGTGGGAGTGGCCGCATGCCGGCGACTTGCCACCGCTGCTCTTGGCCTTGTCCGCCCCAGAGTCGGAGTCGGAGTCTGACGACGAAGAATCTGACGATGACGACGATTCGTCGCTCGACTCGTCCACGCCCTTGGGCTTATGGTATATACAGCAGACTGCGAAAGAAAGACGCGCCCGTTAGTGATTACGCGAGGACGAGACACATCCCCTGTCTGGCTGGCGAGGGCGTACCTTTGGAGCTCTTGCGCCCGAGGCCCTCGTTGTCAACCACGTCCTCGGCCCATTGCACCGACCGCGCGTTCGCGTTGCTGCCACCTCGCAGATGCAGTATCCTCGACGTCTCTGTCCGCAGACTCGGCTCGACGGCCTGAGTTGTGGTCTGGGACGGCGCCGGTGCAGGCTGCTGGCGCTGCCTTTCCGCCATTGCGCCTTTTCTTTCTAATCGACAACGGTGCACCAAATTCTCGCCCCTTTGCTGTCGGGCTTTGTCGATGTTCGGTTTGGCCGCGAGCCTTGAAATATCGACAGGGAGGCGCGGCGGCTTCGAAGGGGTCAATAAGTGAGACTTGGCGGATTGGTGGAATGCGATTTTGCGTGGAATGTTTGGGCGGCTTGGATTTTTAGGGAGTAGAAGGGAGACGTGCAGCATCAACACACCAAAAACGTCATTAGCACTTGACCCTTGAATGTTGCTTGAGCCGCCTGTAGACGGACGAGGACCCACAATCTGTAGCGGCGACTGTCTTACCTAAGCCTGACTTTACGGTTCAGAGATTTGTACGAACCCTTCTCACGTATTCCGTCTCATCCATTCAGTCCGCCAACCTTGAGCTTTTCAAACCTCATCAATTTCTTCCATTATCCATGGGGCAAGATGTCTAATGCTTCGAGTGGAGTTCGGGTTCCTGACTGTGCAGCTATCATGAAGCCCGAGTGCTTCTTCTCTTCTCCTCCTTGGCCATCTTCTTCATACCCTTCATGCTTCGTCGCGGCCTCGACCTGATGTTTTCCTTGAGAACAAGGGGCTTGTTCATCAGCCATCCGTTGATCGGTTGACGCGATCCCACAAATCGGCCCTCGGGCGTGTACACGTCCACGGCCGGCCACCCCGGTTCCAGCAACGGACCGTCGCTCTTCGCAGTGCTCGAGGCGTCGTCCCTTCTCATATCTTTGAGTATTGCCCACGCATTTCGTGACGTTGAGGGGTACTCTTTCTTTGCATCTTTTGACGGAAAGAACATCTTCCGCTGCTCATCCTCTGCACGTTGGTCCACAAGCCTCTGCTCCTCCGCCCATTGGTTGAACTCCCTCCACCTAACCTGCGCAACGACCTCGATGTACCCGACGCCTTCAATGAGGATGTCAATCGAGACCACTCGGAAGGGGAGTCTTTCGACTTTGATTCCGACGGCGTCCTTGCGAGTCAGCGGGCCGGCTCTCTTCTTGGTGACGTCGTAACGCAGCTTGAAGGTTCCTGCGTGCTTCATCTTCTCCCCAGCGCCCTCGACGCAAATGCTCTCAAAGCCCATTGATTGTCGCGTCTGAGCTTGGTACTCGACCGCCTTACGTGTTGACGTGAGATGCTCTCTGAGGGGCGTGAAATTGTACATGAGAAAATGCAGCCTGTCATCGCGAGGCGTGATGCGGATGAGCCCGCCTCCGAGGATCAGAGACTTGCCCGGCCCAACCGAAACCTGCACCGGGACGATGCGGTCCGTCATGACCAGCAGCTTTCGATGCTCCGCCTTGACGTACAACTCCAGGTCGGTGCGGGCCAGGCCCGGCAGGTCAATGAGCTCCCCCTTGCTGTTGCCAAACGGTATCCGAATCGGCGACGCAGTCGTTCCAGGCAAAGATGAAACGACCGGCATCTCGGGGTAGTTTTGAGCGGGTTGTGGCGGTGGCAACAGCTCGCCGAGGTCAATGTCGTCCGCCGGTCCATCGACTATAGTCCCTTCTTGACTCAACGATTCAGCTTCAACTTCGTTTCGTGGGTACGTTGCAACGTCAGTGTGGCCAGCGGTCTTGTCTTCGGCCATTCTACCCTTCGGATAGATGGCCTCGAACAACTGACTCTTGCCGACATTAACCTTGCCTACCATCCAGCCAGCGCCACCTCTTTTCCATACATCGCGTTTCACCGACTTTGTCCACCATCCCCTCATGGCACTGACGCATCGTAGGTTCCCGAGACGAACGCGGTTGCCGAGCCTGCCCAAAGCCTCACGCAAGATCTGCTGAAGTTGCGGCATCATCGCATCCACCATTTCCTTCCTGGGGGCCAGCAGGTCACTCCTGGTGATAATGAAGCTCATTTCCGTCATGCGATCTTTCTGATACCTCGATGTCTTGGATCGACGGTTACGCGACCGCAGCGGCACGTCTCCGAGGAGCACATTCAAGCGTGGCACCAGCGACATTGGAAAGTCGGCGGCGTCAACGACGTGGTAAATGTGATTATATTTGTGAGGCGACTCCTCGATCGTCTCCCGCAGTGATTCGACGGTCGGGTGGTACATGGCGACCTTGGCCGTGTCACTGGCGGTACTGTAGTGTATCAAATTGTGACATCGCTCGCAGACTGGAGGTTTTGGTGAAGCTACGTCCGTCAGCGAGAGTTCGGCTCCGGGCATCATGAGTTTGCGACATACCGGGTTTATCTTCCTTCTCCGCCTCCTGGCCCGAGGCTTCGACCAACGTTTTCAATCCGAGAGCCTCGAGCTGACTTTCGTCCAAAGAACGGAGCGCTTCGTGCACAATTTCGTCCTCGCTAGCGTCTGTCTCCTCCGATTTTCTCTCGAACTTCCAAGGTTCTCTCCATCTTCGCACCCGCTTGCTCTCGGCGTTAAAGTAGCCGAGCTGCTCGGGATCGTCTGTTTGCGAAAAGGCACCGCAACCGCTACACGTCGTCGGCAATCGATTCAACGTCGGCGAGACGGGTTTGTTCTGAGGTGGCGTCGCGGATCGAGAGACGGCTGCGGCGTCGGTGTGATTTGCGCGCGCCGGCGCAGGCCTCAGCGCGAGCCGGCGACCTTGCAGCGGGCCGGTACTTCGGTGGCCCAATGCAGGACAAAGGTATAACGGGACGCTATTTGCTGGCGGTGCGTCTCCTATGCGTAAAGCTCTGGTGAGCCATCGCGACGAAGCGGTGCGGTGCATCGTCAAGAGTCCAATTGGGCGACGAGCTGGCTGTTGGAGCTTTCCCCAAGCTCTGCCATGATTACTGTAGGGAAGAAAAAGTTCCGCCAAAAAGTTACCCGTGCAGAAAAGAGCCGTTGCCGTCATGGGCCGTAGACCCACTCTTCATGCAGTGTCGGATCATCACCCGGACCGGACTCAATCGCAGAGCAGGGGTCCCTCCGGCCTAGCGCCGGGCCTTTTCATTGCTGCATTTTCCAGCATCTCGAATGACCACCGACGGGCGTCTTTTCCCAGGCAGGCCGTGAATTGAATCGACCGCTCGAGACACTTCCCCTGCCCCGAGCCGGTCCCGACCGCAAATATGAGGTCGTTAGGGAATCGATTTAGCAAACTGCGCGAGGTACGTCTTGCCATTGCCGCTCAACGCCGCCAGGCCTCCGGCCTGTTTTTGTCGCATGCATTCCCACTGACTTGCATTTAATAGAAGGTAAATGCCCCCGACCATGACGATTTCGCGATATCCACCGACCCCGAATTTCGTAATCTAACACCGAGAGAAAGCTCCTCAAGCTGCGATGCGGTCCCGGTGCTGCCATACTCCCTCCGGAGGTGGTCAGGATACACATGGAATTCGCACTCAAGATGAATCGGGGCCACATGGGACCCAGGTATGAAACTTCGTCCTTTACGCCATAGAGCAACTCGAAACCCGAAACAGTTTGTCCTTTTCGATCGCTAATCGCATACTCTTTCTCCACGCAGAAAAATATGGCGCGAATACCTTCCCTCGCTCAAGTACCATAACCCGGCTGTCCCCATGATTGTCAACCGGCACGACCAGCAAAAGACGGCGCCCGTCATGACGATATACATGCGCGACCAACCGACTACCTCCACCGCCGACTCCGACACCTCTTCCTCCACTCCTCCCTCTGCGGCATCCTCCACCGCCTCTCAGCCGCAGAAGCAGCTCCCTTCCTCCATCAATAACCTTTCCAAGGCGCCGCCAGCCGGACCCGGGGAGCGCGTCGTGCGCATCGAAATGGGCGGCATGCGATCCAAGACTATATGGGAGGCCTTGGTCGCCGAGACGCGCGCCAGGGCATTGCCCCCGACAAAGGAAGACGCGGCTGAGATGCAGGCCGCAGAGGCGCAGCGCAAGCAGGCCGAGATCGACCGTGAGAGGAACAGGATCATCAAGCTGGAGCTCAAGAAGGAGCAAGAAATGCTCAAGAGGGCTCGCGAAGCAGGCGGCATGGGCGAAACGGAAGAGGCATAGAAAGACAACCCGTCTTGTGTACAATCTCATGTGCCACAACCAGAGGCATTGTAAAATCTCCAAAAGGGCGAGAATACCTTCAAATGATCAGCACGAATGCATTGGCTCATTACGCTCGTATTTCCATCAAAGCGGGAGTGTCATCAGTCCGAATCAGCATCAGCAACTTGGCGTCAAGCAAGCGTCAACCCCTTCCCAAGGGTTGCAAGCGTCATGTTGAAATTTGGCCCCGCCATTACTATTGATGGCTATTGAAGTAATAAACCTGGCTTTGCGCCAACTCCGAGCCATGCTGCATTTCGTCAAATTCGTAAACGGCCTCTATTTCAGCCCAAAGCCCTCGCTCTCATGTACCGCTCTCCATAGCATCGTTTCAAGCCTTTGCCTTGATGTATAGCGCCACAGGGAAAGTAGGTTGAAGCAAGTTCTCGCGATGGGAAACCGCCCGCAATCCTCGCCGAGGCAAGATATCTTGATAGTAAGCATGGTGGGCCCCATGGCCGGTATCCGGTCACTGCCCGTAATGAAAAGGAGCATCCTGCGCTGATCAGCGGGCGCTGCCATTGAAAAGGTATCCCAGAACCACCCCACGACGGACTCTGTTCCGTCTGGCCTTCGGCTGCTCCAGCCGTCATACTCAGCCACTGCTCGCAGCGCGTCGACGTCGAGCTCGGCGTCGGACCCCCGAACGAGCAGTTCAATTTCCTCTGCACGAAAGAGCGAGAAGGCATTCCCGCCACAAACCGTATAGAAGCCTCTTTTGAAGGGCTCGAATTGCCTCACAACGGCTGTGTCGAGAACATGACGGACGTAGAGATCGACGTACTCCCGACGGTTCTCGTTGTTCACCGGCTTCTGCTCCCCGCCCGGACACAGCGGAGCCCGTACAGGAGTACCATATCGTTCGACATCGATCACAAAGTCTAAAGCAAATGTTTCCTCAACATCTCCGTCAAAATCGAGCAACTGTCTAAGCCCACGGGCCAGACGTGGTTTATACTCGGCGAGGTCGTCCAGGGTATACTTCAGTGCTGGCCTCGGATGCGCTGAGGGGCCTTGAGCGCGAGCAGGGGCGGAGGTGAGAAGCTTCCGGAAAGCAAATGGTGGCAGAGCAACATCCAGAATAGTCGAATTATATATGGCCAGGCCCATCACGACTCCCACAAGGAAGAACTGATCTGATGTCTCGAAGGAGTTGGGGTTGAAGTAGCAAGCCCTGGAGTCCTCGTCGTACAGGAACATGCCTATCGAATAGTCAGTGAGTAAGTAGTTTGCTATGACGGAAACCCGACTAACCGTGTTCGGGATTGAAGACCTCCCGCACGAGCAGAAGAAACCATTCTTTTCGCAGCCCTCCCCCATCGATGCCTTCCTCGCCGTTAAAGGTGATACGCAAGGCTTTTTTGACGTCTTCGCTGCCGCTGCCAATGACCTCGCCGACGGCCTTCAAGCTGTCGTCAACCAGGCAATCTCGACGAACTTCCAAAGACAGATATTGCTTGATGTTCCTGCGGGTCATGACACTGTCAAAGAAAGCATCGCGTGCTTTGTTCTGCATTTGCCGTCGAGCGTCGTACTCGAGGATCTGGGTCTTTGCCCAGATACTCAGAAGGAAGGGATACTGGCAAAAAGAGAACTTGGATCTTCTTGACTCCCATGACTCAAAGTCTCCCACCAGATCAATATTGTCGATAACAAGATTGTAAAAGTCGCTCGTCGGGAGCCACTGGGCGCTGGCAGGAACATCGTCACGGAGGGCCCCTGCTGGCTCAGTGAGCCTTGGGGAGTTATCACTCGCCTGCCGCGCAATTTTTAGATTATTTGCTGCAAACAACAGAGCAAGGACACGAGCAGCGGCCTTGATCTGCCAGTCGTCAGCGTACAAGATGCCTTTATCCGGGTCTTTCGACTTCTTGGACCCGCCTGATCCTATTTCGTCGTGAAGATACGCCCCGGCAGATCGGCCAGCCTGCATCTCGGGTATCAACCCAGCAGTGATATCCACTTGAGTCGGACGAGTTTTCGCGCTCTGTCGGAGCAAACGATATGTTAGAAAGCCAGAAACGAGGTTCTTTGATCGAGCAAATTGAGCAGTCGAAAATTTGGAGAACCAGTATATCAACTGATTGTGGCACTCAGCAGAGGAGTTCGACAAAAGACCAATGATGCGCTTGATGATGCCAGAATGCTGACCGGAAAGGGGACCCGCTGCAGGTGCCAGAGCCTCGATCGGCGAGCCATTTGCGAGTGATGAGTATACAGTGTCATTCTGAAGGAGGCCCTTGAAGTTTCGGGAGTCTGGATGAAGGAGAGGGTTCTCCAAGATAATCAGCAGAAACCGAAGGTCAAGAGGCGCTGCAAGCGGTCGCCCGGGTCTCTTCAAGAGAAGCTCTGTGGCTTTGAGTAAAACCCTCTGCAGCTGTGATTGTGCCTGCAGCAACTCTCGCTCTACATTGAAAAGGTCTTCCTCGGTTGGTGTAATGAAATGCGCATCCCTGGACACCTCCTCATACACCTCGAACCAACCCTGTGCAGCATTGATTATAGTAGCGTACCAGTCGTTGAGCTCAGTCCAGTTCAACTCAGGCGACTTTAACAGGTCGGGGGGCTTGCTGGGACCCTCACCCCGGTTCGTCAAGCTGGAAGCCGTCATGACACTTTCCTGTCCACCGGTCCACCAAGTACCATTCTCGGCGAAGTCGCCCAATAAGAGCATCTTTGGGTCCAGCCCGTCCGGGAAGCTCTCGGTGTGTGCCGTTTCCCGGTTCTGTGGTACTTCACGCGGGGGATCCGGCGGACGACGTGTAGGAGGTTCTTGAGGAGGGAGCGGCTTACGCCGAATCGAGAAGTCTGGTCCATGCGGCGCGGGCTGTTTGGTTCTCGTCGTGAAAGATGCATTGACACAAACAGATGAGCCAAGGCATGCGACTATGTAGTCTGCCATAGGCTTGAAAGTTTTTTTGTAGTCTTCTTTCCTGCTCATTGCCGCATCTCGGCGACTTGTGTTCGGCCGGTTCGCTGCTGCGGGTGGCTGCATCGAGCGTGTCTCAGGTTGAAGTGACGAGTATGATCTCGCAGTCGGCGTGTTGAGACGTGATCTATTCGGATGCAACGTCGGCTCTTGGTCAAAGACATATTTCGGTTGATACTCGGAGGGAGGGTTGCTTGTTGTCCGCCGGTGATCTCCAGCGGGAGTTCTGATATATGCGGCGTTGTCTGCAGATGAATACGACTGGTCGCCATCAGTTGACCAAGGCGAGAAATCCGGCCGAGTTTCCAAGTTGGCCATGGGCCTCGCCCCCAATCTTCTCATCAAGAAGGAATGTATGCATTGTCTGATGATTCTTTTCGAGTGCTGAACCGAGATATGTTGGCCGGTGGACGGGTTCGTCGGAGGGAGGTCGAAAGAGGAGCGGAGGGGCGGGATTCCTCTGCTCGACGACGCAGATGAATCGTGAGTAGCATCGGGTCTCCGACTCGTAGGCCTCGCCCTATGGACATCGGATTCGACAGGGACGAGGTCGTTGATAGTGGTGCAGATGGTGCACTTGAACACCTTTAGTTCCTGCGGCCACTTAACAAGCGAGGCGCAAGTCATGCATTGTCCCGTCGCAAAGTCCTTGCTGCCCGTCAAGCTGCCGCGCTTGTGCTTCCTGAAGCCTTGGCCGGCCATGGAACCTTGACTGCATTCAAGCTCGAGGCTGGGCGGCGGCTGAGGCCCAGCGGATTCGTTGCGTTTCTTCTTGGAACTGAAGAGTGAGGGAAAGGGGTTGCTCATGGATCGTGAATGCCTTGGGCGAGTATCGGGAGGCTTGAGGGGTTCGAGGTCGGAATCCGATGTGCTCGAGTCGGTTTGCGGGTTCGTGCTAGCAACATCGGATACTCGGGGCAGTGTCGTGGGCGTCAGAAGGGCATCGTGGTGCATTCGCGTGACAGGGTCGCGCCGCAACGACGCCCGGGTCGGATTGCGGGTTGAGGAAGCCATGTTGGCGGAGTAGAAATTGGACGTCGAGGGCTCCTACCATGGGCAAGGCCCGAAGAGATTCATCTGGGTAAAGAGCAGAGGCAGCTTTCACCATTGGGAAGGGGCACAGCGGCAGGATACGAGGAGGCAGGTGGCAGCTGCAGCTACTACGGGAGCTCAGCTGCCCGTGGCTGCACTGCGAGCCTCACTGTCCCCAGCTTGGATCGGGCGAATGGGCGGAAAATGAAGTCGTCGTTGTTGTAGGTGCTGTTGGCCACCAAGTTGAGTCGACAGATTGATACCAAGTTAGTATCGAGGCGGCGACTCGGTACAGTCTTCGTAGACGCGCCGTAAGGGCGGAGCTGTCGGCAGTTGTAATTCCAACAGGGTCGATCGCAGTCCGGGTATTCGTGTACGCGTAATCTGTGCGAAGCGCCGGACGTTCTCCAATTGTAGCATAGGTTTTCTTGGCAAACCGCTTGTCTGAGGGAGCGACTGGCCTTGTGGCACCCGACACGGTAAAAAGCATGAGATTGAGCAATAGCAAGCGACAAAAGGATGGATTGCGGTCACATTGGAGACAGGTGAGATTGAGTCCTGCGCTGTAACTTACTTTCGGATCGGCTCTTGGGCTCCCTGGTACTGTCTGGTACCTGTTGACTCCAAAGAGGGGTTCCCATCCACCTCACTTGGACCAACATCAATCCATCCATCTGATCCATCCATCTCGTCTACAGCGGGGATGCGGGCGGTATGCATCACCAACAGCGGGCCTGTCTTTCGGGCAGATGTGCCAAAGGCCACTGCAGGGGCGGCCCCGGAACCAATCGACGCCAGCCGGTCTCGGTAAGGTCCAATCGCCATCCCGGCAACCGGACCCTCTTCAAACCTACCTAGTAAAGTACGTTACTGTACGAAGTAACTCGCGGCCCGGGGCTTCATGTTCATTTGATTTTTGCTGCCTGGCGAGGATACTTGAATCTGGCTGCGAATCATCCCCTTTGCGCAGGTACACAGGCGCCTTGACGGAATACCTAAAGTACTTCAGCAAGATCGCATTGCCACCACTTCACACCCTGAATCCTTAATGCTCATCCAACTCTCCCCCAACTTCGTCCATCAATGCCCTCCGCATAAGGAGCTACGCATCTTGGCTGCAAACGAACACAATGCCAGCACAACACCCAATCTGTTATGGTCATCTTACATGGGACAGCCCCAAGGATGCTACCCACTTACGCTTAACGTTGGAGGTTGCCAATTTCCACCACACTAACACGCGAGAGTCTCAGTTGGGTCTTTCGACGATTGCCCGCTCGACGAAAGGCGAGGAGCTGTGCGACATGTAGTGTTGGCCCCCAGATGAAGCAGCATTTGTCAACAATGTCTTACGCAGTAGGACGTGTGACCGAAACAAAGACGAAGAATCTGCAACACGATCTGTCTTTGTGTTTTGAGATCTCTCGCAGAGCCCCCTTGCCAAGCGCTTGAACCCATTGAAAGCTCGAAACCAATGTTGTCATCTGGGAGTTCAAAAACAGCAGTGCGATCACACGTATTCACAGGATTGAGCACCTCGGCTCCGAACCAGTGTCAGTCTGCGAAGCCTGATCGTATCAAGATTTTGCTTAACTTGAAAAGTCTGCAATCTAGAATATCCAGCGCCAAGGTCGGTAGACCAAGTCTATCCATCCATACTGTTTCTTTCATGATGATCTAAATCTAGTACTAGCCCGAGTCTCCTACAGAGCCCGATCAGATATACCAAGTAGCCGAGTGGCTAGTTTCTATTTCGCCGGAACATTGACGCAGAACATGAGCGAATTTTCAGCCCATCACTGCCGGGATACTAGTCAAAGACGATGGCAGCCTTGATGGCGCTCTTGTCCTTGATGCTCTGCAGAGCCTTGCCAAAATCCTCGAGTTTGAACGTCTTGTTGACAATACCCTTGGTCTTGACCTTGCCGGAGTCGAGGTAGTCGATGGTGGCAGCTAATCGAGTCTCGTCAGCGTTTATATTCACCTGCCTCAACCCAGCAGGTACACTTACGGAACATGTAAGTCTCAGAGAAGGAGCCGATAATGGTGATCTCGTCTCCAAAGATCTTGGACGGCGGCCAGGAGACCTTGGCCGAGCTGGCGTATACACTGCACGATGTCAGTCTGTGGTTCCTCTTTCTTCACACTGTTCATTGCGAGGTTTGGCTCACCCGTAGACGACAAGAGTGCCGCCGCGACGGACATAGTTGATTGCATCCTCGAGGATCTTGACGGATCCAGTAGCCTCGACGACTACTCAAAGTCAATGAGACGAACACAACATATGTCAACTGGAACGCTCACCAATGTCGAAGCCGTAGGGGTTATCCTTCTTCAACTGCTCAAACTGCGCATCCGGGTTCTCGCGAGAGAGCTCAATATAGGTGTCGGCTGCGTCAAGGCTCTTGGCCAAATCCATCTTGAGCCCTTTAGGAGCTGCGATGGTCACCTGGCAGCCACCATTTTGTCGCAGTAGTTGGGCAAGCATCTTGAGAGCATTGTCAGTACTACTATGAACAGCGAAGACCGCCGGAGCAACTCACCAGACCAGTGGGACCTGCGCCGAACATGAGGACGTGAGAGCCCAGTTTGGGACGGATCTTCTCGAGACCGTGGCATGCGCATGATGCAGGCTCGAGGAGGGTTGCGTCGACCCAGTTGAGGTTTTGGATTTTGAAGACCTTAGCGGCAGGGTACGCGCAGTATTCGGCGAAGCCACCGTTCATGGTGACGCCATGTGCGTTGAACTGCGAATCGTTATGAGCGGCTCGCCACTTTTTTTGCACAAATCGAAGGACATGGCACGTACGTTCTCGCACAGGAGCAGCTGACCACGACGGCAGTAGAAGCACTCATTGCAGAGCTCGCTGTTGTCGGCCGCGACGCGGTCGCCGACCTTGAGGCCCTTAACGTTCTGAAAGGGTGTGAGCATTTTCGCCTCTGAATACCGAGATGTCATCACAATGTGTGCGTACCTTGCCGACAGCTGCAATCAGGCCGACAGTCTCGTGCCCTGGGATCAAGGGGAACTTGGCGATGAACTCGCCCTCATGGATATGCTTTTCAACGACGATCGTGTTAGTCGACAGTGAAATCCGCAGTAACGTTCAGTGATGCCGTACCAAGTCTGTCCGGATCGGCGTGTTAGTCTAGCTATCCCGTGATTGTGCTGCGATGCGACGTGCCACGTACCAGTACCGCAAACACCGCAGGCCTTGACCTGCACCAGGACGTCATTGTCTCGCAGCTCCGGCAGAGGGACCTTCACAATGGACCAATCCTCGGGCTTCTCGTAGCTATGATGATAGAGCCGCACGGTTAGCATCTACAGAGAGACGGGGGACCACAGGCCACAAGAGGGGACGCGCGGGCTCCATCGTTATTCGACGGTTTAGGAGAACCCTGATGGCCCCTCGAGTATAAGTGTATAAGAGGGACGCACCGCAGAGCCTTCATCTCTTTCGGAAGAGACGCCATCTTTTCTGTTTATCGTCAAAAGGTCTCGTGCGTCGGCAGAGAAGATTCTCAAAGTCAATGGTAAAAACCCAAAAAGCTAACTTAATTGCCCTGAAACTCTCGTCCTCTTTGTTAGCCAGCGAAACGATGCTGCTGAAACGCAATTGCAGGGCTCACAGATCGCGAACGAAGCTTACAATTTACAGCCGTTTCTGTTTCGAATCAGATCGCGCATTCACCAGCTACTCCAGCTCGGAAGCTATAAGGAGGGGGGCGATACGATATTTCTACCTTGGAGGCAACCCTGCGGCTTGACCCTTTGCCTCTGGGGTGATGGATCCATCCTGCATGCGGAGGAAGGCCTGCCGGCCGTCGACGACCATTGAGGATGGGGCCGAGCTGGCGCCTTGGATTCGCGCACAATAGCTCCCCGCCCCGCTGGCCCGGACGCAATACAATTCCAAGTTCCTACACGGTGTGATGATGCGGCTCCCCACTATGCTGGCTTGGCCGTGAGCTTCCCGCCCGCCCTGGCTGCGACGCCGTACCTGGAATATGGCAGACGGGTCTGGAAGCGTCCATCTATCGGCTTTTACGGCGCGGTCGCCGAAACATCTGCGGCCTTGTCATGAATGCCTTTTCAGTCTCACGTTGCTTTACACCACGGCAGACTTTGTACAGTCTTGCGTTGCTGTGCGTTAACCGTTCCTGCGCGTTACAAGCTGCAAACTCCGAAAAGCTTCTCCCCTTTGGTGTCGTCACTGCAATCCCTGCTGTGACCGTGCGTGCACGGCGTCATCTTGGCACGACTCGAAATTCCGTGTGGGGCGCATCGGCGACAACCGCCCAACATCAGAGGGCCATTCTTCACCTCCGCCTCCGCTTCCGCCCGCCCGTCAGACTGGCGGAAGCTTGTGCAAGACCTCGACGCTGGCTTCACGATGCTGTGGATCCCACGCACGCGGGCAGGCAAAGGCTATGCGGGGATGCCTGCGCTCTCACCGCATAGTAGCAGACACCTCGTTCGGTTCCATTTCGTGGCTGAAGCTTCTTGTCTACGTGAATGCAAGCAGTCGACCACGGCCACCTCGTACCAACCAGGGCTCATGCACTGGAAACCGTGCCTGCCGCATCCCCAGCAAAGCAGAGCTCCGCTTTCGGAAGCTTCCCGCGGGCTCGAATGCAGCTCCTCGCTTGACGGCCTATCGTGATCCCTCGTGCCTCATCAAATGATGAATCCAGAGTCACCGCTCTTTGGCATGTCATGCGACAAATCACGGGGATGCAACCGACCGAACCGGAGTATGTCGCTCGTGCGACTTGACAGACCAGATGGACGAAATGTATATTCATGATAAACGGCATCCTGGCATGCGTACTCGACCGCACTGGACTACGATTCGGGTCCCGTTGAAACCGCACCGGCTCTCTGCCATCGTGGACTGTGATATGCCCCGGCCTATGGGCCTTTGCCTTCTTGCTGCAGGACCACGGCCGTAGGCAGCATCCACGATCGTGGACCAGTAGCAAAGTCTTCCAAACCAGTCCTTGCTATCCTCGCCGTAGCGATGACGAACGTTGCGCAATGTTTCGTCAGCACTCGGAGCGTCGCGTGAATCGCAGGAAACTGTGTCGCATCACTGAATCGTTGGGCCTCACGTATCGTTGAGCAAAAGACGTTTCCATGGTAGACATTGACCCTGATGCAAATCATTTCCGAGGATCTAACGTCCGAACTCCCACCGTGTCCCCCGCTTGGCCGGTTCCCAGAGCGAACTCTCGTGGTAAAAAATTGTCTTCCGTTTTGAAGAGTACATGTCGATTCCCTTTTCGCCATGCATCTCGATACTTAAGAACCAAAGAAACTGTGCCGCTTAAGAAGGGGGAGCGCCACGGGCACGGCCGAAACCACCACGGCTGTGCAGAGTATTAGCATCATCATCTCCTCGAAAAACGAGCAGAAGTTCCAGAACGGAGGTTCACTCACAACTGAGGAGCGAACTCGCCCGGAGCACCGCCCTCCTTGCCATCACCAGCCTCCCTCCGTCGGTATCCACCCTCGCGGTCGCCACGGTCGCCACGGCCACGGCCAAACGGCCGGCGCTCACGCTCGCCCTCGCCGAGCATGCCACGGGGAGGAGCATGCGATCGCTGCTGCTTGATATGGGTGGCGGGAACAATCTCGGCCGGGAGGTGCAGCCACTCGCGGAGGTAGTCGAGACCCTCGGGGGTCAGGGTGTAGTAGTAGTATTGCCAGGAGAACTGGGTCTTGACATAGCCGCGGGAGTTGAGCGACTGGCACGCCTTGATGACGAAGAGGTTCTTGGTATCAATATCCGGGTGCTTGGGCAGGTTGAAGTCCTTCTGGGCCACGAGCACGCCCTCGCGGAAGAGGTACTGGCAATATCATTGTCAGTCACGGGTGCTCGATTCAGCCCGCCATTGTCAGCAAGTATTTACCTCGTGGATCTTCTTGCGGTCGGCCTTGGGAATCAACATCGTGACGGTTTGGCTGGACTGGTCGATGTTGAAGATGGGCGGTTTTTCCTGCGGCGTGCCGGTACTCAAAATGGATAACTTTTGTGGGCAAAGAGCCCTACGAGAAATTCACCTAGCGAAGTGGGGTGGCTTGTGTGCGCTCTGTGGCTTGAGTCACGTGCGACGACTGGGCGCCACGGTGCTGTGGCTGCCTTAAATTCGTCACCCCTGCAATCCTTTTTCCCTTCTCAAGATTAGTCAGAGGTGCTTTGGCATGTGCATACTGCACATTTCCCCCATCGCAACCACATATAAACCAGGCGTGTGCCACTTCGCAAAGTACCAATCCTCTCCGAAAGAGCCTTCGAATAGCTACCTTACCCAATCGAAAACACCACAGAAGTCCCAACAGCGATGGATTCCTCAATTATCAACGTCCTGATATCAACGTTCGGCGGTCTTGGGCTGCCATCGACTCTTGTCCTTCCTGTTTCAACCGCAACCACTGTCTCTCGGTTGCGCCAGCAGATCAATGACAGGCTGCCACCCACCGACTCCAGACTCATCTTGACAACCCTGTCCAATAGGCAACTACCTCAAGAGTCGGAAGCCCCCGTTTCCACATTTCTTTCTACAAGCGACGATGAATTCCTCTCACTACGTCTCGCCCTTCCGCTCTGTGGTGGCAAGGGCGGATTTGGCTCCCAACTTCGAGCTGCGGGTGGCCGCATGTCGTCTCGGAAAAATAAGAACCAGGAAGATCACGGCTCTAGTCGCAATCTCGACGGACGAAGACTGAGGACCGTCAACGAGGCCAAAGCTTTAGCGGAGTACCTTGCTATCAAACCAGACATGGAAAAGAAGGAGAAGGAAAAGCGCCGCAAGCGATGGGAGCAGGTTGTCCAAATGTCGGAGCAGAAGGAATCTGAGATACGGTCAGGCAATCAAGGCAGAGTCGACGGCAAGTGGGTCGAGGCCAAAGAGGAAAGCAGCGAGCGGACTCGCGAGGCTGTTTTGGCCGCTATGAAGGCCGGGAACTACAAAGACAACCTCATCAGCACGTCACATAGCTCCAACTCTACGGAGCAAGGGAAAGATCATACCAGCTCCGACGAAGATAAGCCGAGCTCCAAAGAATCATCACCATCGACTGAACCTCGACAAACAATGACGGAAAAGCCCAGGACGTTCTTCGGGTTTGACGAGGATGACGATTTTCTCAGCTCAGACGGAGACGGTCAAGATTGATGCGACAAATTTTTCGATAAGCCATCTAGGAGTCACCATAAGTCACTCTCAAAGGGAGACAGAATTTCCCTCCCAAACACGAGATCCTCACTTCGAGGATGAAAGAACAGAGATCGTCACGTCATCCTCTTTTTCTCTTTACAATACTACTTCCGGGAAGGATCCGTCGAATGGTTCATGTCATGCGCGAGTATTTATTTTTTGGAGTTTAGTTGGGGAAAGGCCTGGCGCCTCACATTATGATACCAGTATTCTCGAATTTGGCAGCGAGAAATGCGCATCAACGTGTATTAATACAAATCTACGATAACATGACGGGACGTCTTCTCACTTCCGTGTTCTCGGGCAACAGCCAAAACTCAAATGACATTTCGGCAGCATGGCTCTGGCCGCTCTGTCTATAACCCAAATCTCATAGTATCGATAGACACTGTTCCGTGGTGCAATCAAACCTAGATCTCCAGCTTCGCCGGGAAGTTTCCAGCCTCTGAGAAACGCCAGTTAATACGAGATAAAGTGGTGGAAGGCTCAGCCCTTACCTCGCTGTTCATCCCAACGGCTGGTCCACCCGGAAGGGCATAGAGATCGATAAGCCAGCTTGAACTTTGAAATAAATTAGTGCCCGTAATTACGATTTCATATCGCCGATTTCTCACCTGACGGCAAGGAGCGAATTCCTCTCCCTTGGCGATGATACACTTATGGTAGTCGACGTAATTCTGCCAGCAGTGTTTGGTCTGGTTCTGATTCGGAAAGCGGGCATCGGTGCCTATGCGACCACCACATCAGTGCCCGGGTTCATCGTCTCGTGGCGACTCGAGCGCGAGTCATCCGCTGTGAAGAGCATGCATTGAGGCGTGGGTCGCGGGCTTACCGGCTGCGATGTTGTTAGCCTCGGGATGTTCAATGAGTTTTTAGTCTGGGAATTGTGATCCTACCAGTAACAAACTTGAAGGGCTTGGTGACAAGCTCCTGCTGATCGTCGTCGGCCATTATGAAAGGATTCGAGGGGTTGTCAGGAGTCAAGGATTCGGCTGGTCAATCGTCGGCGTGCGCAAGGCGGCGAGTGATGAGAACGGATCGTTGATGATCGTAGCTCGGATCGGACGTTCCAGGCATGGTGTGTGCCTGAGGCGCCAACGGACCAATTGTAAGGCACCCACCCCACGTCCGGCGGGCCGACACGCTGGTGGCCCCAAGAGCTACGGCCGACTTGCTAAACATTACCTCCACAAGCGCAACAATCCCCAATTGCGTCGCCGTCGTTTCAAAGCAACTTTCCTAGTTGATTACGCTCTATCGAGATGCATCCTACGATAGCCATGCGCGCCTTCCAGCCAACGGCTCGGATGATGTTCCGTCCGTCGGCCCGGTTCATGCGACCAGTCCCCGTGAGTAGCAATCTACGCATCCAACCAAGTCTGGGCTAACTCGTCTTGCGTCCTAGAAAGAGGATCAGGCCGGTATGTCCTTTGCCTTTCACTCGATGTCGACGTAAAATGCGTATGGACCATGGGATCTAATTTGGATAAGGCCACACCATCTCTCAGCGGCTGCGCAAACTCAAGGAAATCCCGGCCGAATTGATACCCCTCGGTAAATGGATCAGTCCCTTCGAATAGTAGAGCAATGCATCTGATTCACCTCCTCTAGCTGTCGTCGTCGGCTTCGCCGTTGCCGCTGCCGGCTACTCCGTCGCAAGGAAATTCGTGGTGGACAAGAACCTTCGACTGTCACGGCAAGGGGCTGGTGGGCGATCTGACCACTAGGATCACTCTTGATGCGTATTTAGGTCGCGGACAAGCAAGTTCGGCTCGTTGGCGAAGGCATGAGCATTGTACAAAAATTCCCACCAAGAAAAGCAGGATGTCCTAGCCGAAGT
This sequence comes from Hirsutella thompsonii MTCC6686, assembly GCA_000472125.2. Classification (NCBI taxonomy): domain Eukaryota; kingdom Fungi; phylum Ascomycota; class Sordariomycetes; order Hypocreales; family Ophiocordycipitaceae; genus Hirsutella; species Hirsutella thompsonii. The sequence continues at coordinate 215,499 of APKU01000052.1, forward strand.
CCAGTTCCACGCCTTTTTGATTTCCGTCTCTTCAAGACCCGACTTGTACCCAGAAAGTAACGCCATCGCCTCGCCTGATTCCTCCCGTAACACCATTGCTATGCAAATTTCACAGTAGTGAGAAAAGAAGAAAAAGTTATGCTGGTTTTGGCCCCGCGACGTCGAGTCCTTCCAAGCCCTGCATCGGATCCGGAGCTGCCTCTGCAACAAGTCTCTCTTCATCTTCCAGGGTCCGGATTCCCTGATCCCCGGCGTGCTCTGCTAACCAGCCCTCCTGCGCATAGATGATGAGCATCTGGTGAAATCCTAAGATTTGCAAATGAAGACTCACTTGTTCCCATATGGCCTTCTTGCTACCAAGACCTTCATCGGCGCTTTTCGGGGCCTTTGCTTGCGAAACTTTCAGAACTCTGCCGAAGAACTCTGACTGGTCCATGTTGTCGATGGCTTCTTCCGCATCCGCACTGTCCTCATATTCGACATATGCAAAGCCGCGGTGATTGTCCGTGGAGTCATTTGTGGTGGGTTTCGGAAGCTGTACGTCGACGATCTCGCCAAACGGTATGAAAGCGTCAAGGACATGACTGCTTGTCACCATTTGCGACAGCCCGCCGACGAAAACGGTGGCCTGCCAACGCGCTGCGTCGGGCATTGTATATTGAGTCTAGACGAGGTGGTCGGTGATGAGGGCGGTTGCTTGAGAAGTCCACGACTGGGGGGATCTTTGCCTTTCACTCTGAAGTCTCGCAGAGTCCGGCGAACGACCAGTGTGTGAGGGGTGCCAGAAATAAACATGAAGTTAAGTAACGATTTGCCCTCGATCGCTGGGCTTCCTGTCTAAGGTACCTAACTTAGGTTATCTTTTTGTCCGGTAATGCAGCATGACAGCCAACGACCCAAATGCGACACACGTGACAGCGCGCGGTACGTACTTGAGCCCCATAATTGGCATGGGTAGCGAATGTGAGCACGGACGTGTCCCCTGCCCGCCGATGGGCCACCTAAGTCGGGGGGAGCTCGAGACGCAGCCTGAAAGGAGGGCTGCAATCTGGCATCATATCTGAACCGTGTTCCGCTCTGCCTACAAGAACTGACAACCAATAAGGCCAATCCTTTCTGGCCTCTTCAATCCATTGTCAGAGGTCTTGGGACAAAACATTAATGTGCAGCTGCCTCAGCTGAACAGGAAGTCCTTTGCCTCCTTAGATCAGTTCGCCGGCCGTTCTTAGAGCAACGATCGCCTTTCTCCCCGGCTGCCCCGTCTTAAGCCCCCGCCACGATGGTGCGCCTTCGCGAAGTGCCACGAACGGCCACCTTTGCCTGGTCGCCAGGCCCAGGGAAACCCCTTCTCATCACTGGCACTCGTGCTGGAGCCGTGGATGCCGATTTCTCCGACGAGAGCAAGCTGGAGTTATGGGACCTAACCCTTGACGATCAGCAGCAAGGGCTCGAGCTGCAACCTCTTATCAGCATCACCACAGAGTCTAGGTACGATATGGCACGATTTGATACACGCATCAGACTAGTGGGCTAACAAGCCTCAGATTCTACGACATCGCGTGGGGACCACTCGATTCCGAGCACCCCAAAGGCATAATCGCTGGTGCGCTCGAGAATGGCTCACTGGAGCTATGGGATGCCGCGAAGCTCGAGTCGGGCGCATCGGACTCGTCCATTTCTCAGACAACTAAGCACACGGGAGCCATCAAAGCCCTGCAGTTCAATCCTCTGAAGCCGCAGATTTTGGCTACTGCGGGTGCCAAGGGCGAGCTCTTCATATACGACATCAATGACATCTCCAATCCCTTCCGGTTGGGAAACGCGGCCGCCCGCTCCGATGAAATTGATTGCTTGGCTTGGAATCGCAAAGTGTCCCACATTCTGGCGACCGGAGGCTCGGGAGGCTTTGTTACGGTCTGGGATCTCAAGACGAAGAAGGCCTCGTTGACGCTAAACAACAACCGGAAACCGGTCAGCGCCATCGCGTGGGATCCCAATAACTCAACGAAGCTGCTGACGGCAACGCCCGATGACAACGTGCCCGCAATTCTCCTGTGGGATCTGCGCAATTCGAATGCCCCAGAAAGGACCCTCGAAGGCCACGAACAGGGGGTTTTATCCCTTTCTTGGTGTCACCAAGACAGCGACCTCTTGCTGTCCTCAGGCAAGGACAACCGCACTCTGATTTGGAACCCGCAAACGGGGGAGCGTTATGGCGAGCTACCAGAGATGACCAACTGGACCTTTCAAACCCGTTTTAACCCACACAATCCTAACCTCTCCGCGACAGCGAGCTTTGACGGCAAGATTACCATTCAAACGCTGCAAAACACCAATCCAGACACGTCTCAAACCGCGGCAGGAAACAACTTAGACGGGGAAGACTTCTTTCGCGCCGCCCAGACTCAGCCTCAGGGTGCTTCATGGTCCCTCAGCAAGGCCCCAAGGTGGTTCGAGAGACCAGTCGGCGCGTCATTCGGTTTCGGAGGAAAGATTGTCGTCTTCAGGGCAACACCCACCCAGCCTGGTCAGAAACGGTCATCCAAAGTCGCCATCTCTCACTTCTCTGCCGATTCCGATGTTTCCTCGGCTACAGAGAAATTTCAGGAGGCTTTAGCCTCTGGCAATTTGGAGTCAATCTGCCAAGAGCGCATGGCACAGGCCAAGACGGACGAGGAGAAGGCAGATTGGAAAGTGATGGAGACTCTTGTTGGCGAGAATCCGCGTGGCAAGATCGTGGAATACCTAGGCTTCAAGGAGCAGGAGTCTACCAATGTTACCAATGGCGCTTCCAAGGATTCCGCAGAGGCGGAGAAACAAGGTACTGAAGCCACGACCGACGAAAGTGCTGGAGAAAAGAAAGGGGTCTCAGACTTCTTCGGCGCAGGCGATGGTGATGGCGAGGACTTCCTGTCTAACCTTGCGGCAACCAAGGGCGCAAAGACTGACAATCCTTTCCACCTCTTCAGCGACAGTGACACATCAGTGGAGAAGAATATCACGAAAGCGCTCATGCTTGGAAACTTTGAGAAGGCAACCGATGTTTGTCTGGCAGAGGAGCGCATTGCTGACGCGTTCTTAATCGCGAACTGTGGCGGCCAAGCACTAGTCGACAAGGTACAATCTGCCTACCTTGCCAAAAAGAGCGGTATGCCGAGTTACATGCGTCTCCTCGGCTCCGTCATTGCCAAGAACCTCTGGGACGTTGTGTACAATGCCAACCTAGAGCACTGGAAGGAAACGATGGCTGTGCTCTGCACGTTCTCCGACCCTAACGAGTTCCCCGACCTTTGCGAGGCGCTCGGAGACCGTATCAGCGAAGAGGGGCAACGTAAAGACGCCTCTTTCTGTTACTTGGTCGGCTCAAAACTCGAAAAGGTCATTGGTATCTGGGTTGCGGAGCTCGAGGAAGCGGAGCTCGCTGGCATTCAGGAGCCGTCTGAAGACTCAACGTTTTCAGTGCACGCGAAGTCCCTGCAGAACTTCATCGAGAAGGTAACCGTCTTCCGGCATGTCACCAAGTTCCAAGACTCCGAGCAAAGTCAAACGTCCGGATGGAAGCTAGCAACGCTCTATGATAAGTATACAGAGTACGCAGACATCCTTGCCGGCCATGGTCAGCTTGAAGTGGCACAGAAGTACCTCGACCTCTTGCCGTCCACCTATCCTGCAGCTGAAATAGCCAGAAGTCGCGTTAGGATGGCCACAAAGAAGCCAACCGCTCAGGCCACGGCTGCTTCCCGACAGCCCGCAACCTCAAAGGCGCTTCCATCCAGAGCGCAAGCGCCCGTCGGTTACCAGCCAGCGCAGCCGCCATCTGCCGCTCCCATTAGCAACCCCTACAGTGGTTTAAGTCAGCAGAACACGCCTGCTCCCTCCCATGCGCAGTCATATGTGCCAGCTCAAAGCCCCTTCCAACCTCAAGTGACCTACCCGTCACAGGTAGGTTATCAAACGCATGGTGGATATCCACATGGCGCATATCAGCAGCCGTCCCAGCCCGGTTACTTCAGCGGTCCTCCTCCGCCGCCGATGGTTGCTCCTCCGAGGAATCCGACGCCGTCTCAGCCTCCACCATCGCAAGCCAAGAAGATGGAGAACTGGAACGACGTTCCTCTCGTGACAAAGGCGGTACCTCGTCGATCAACACCAAGCGCTGCTCCCATCACGTCACCGTTTCCCGGTCAGCAGAGCCCTACCGGACCTCCTTCCGGTCCTTTCAGCCAACCAAGCGGTACGCCCGCACCTCCTCCAAAGGGTTCTGCCCCTCCTCGAGTTCAGTCACCGCTGGCTGGCCCACCTCAATCTTTCCAGGCACCTCCCCGGCCTTCGTCCTCGGCTGCCAATCAGTATGCGCCGCCGCCTGCTCAAGTTGCGACCACCGCGTCTCAGTTCCCCCAAGCCGTGCCGCGAACAGCTTCGCCATACAACGCTCCGCCATCCGCAGCGCCGCCGTCAAACAGGTATGCTCCTACTCCATCGGCGCAGCAGCCCCAAGGTCCGCCAGGCGGCATGTCTATGCCACCCCCGGGTCCGGGCAGTCGACCTCCTCCAACGAACCCATACGGCGCTCCACCACCTCAGGGTACACCTCACAGCCAATATGCGCCGTCGCCTTATGCGGCAGCTCCGTCTCAAACGTCTACGCCGCCCCAGGGTCCGCCTCCTTCAGGACCGCCGCCCATGGGACGTGGTCCGGCAGCGACGCCTCCTCCAAAGGCAGCCGCAGCTCCATCCAAGCCGAGGCACCCTCCCGGCGATCGATCACATATTCCGGCGAATGCACAGCAGCTGGTGTCCATCCTCGACCAGGACATGCAGCGTATCGCCAGCAAGGCTCCTGCTACATTTGCGCCACAGGTGAAAGATACTCAGAAGCGCCTGAACCTCTTGTTTGACCATCTGAACAACGAGGAGCTCGTGCAGGTACCAACTATTGAGCAATTATCGCAGTTAGCGCAGGCAATTCAGGCCAAGGACTATGCCACCGCCCAAAGACTACAGGTGGAGCTCCAGCGTGACAGGACAGAAGAGTGCGGCAACTGGATGGTAAGTCATTATTCTATCTTCGTTCGCAGGTGAAGCTGACATGCTACAGGTTGGAGTAAAGCGTTTGATCAGCATGAGCAAGGCAACGCCGTAATGATGTGTACGAAGTGTCATTCCTGGCATGCATTGCCACGCAAGCAGGCGGCAGTACATGGATTTTTGCGGTGCAAAAGCGATTGTTTCCGGGGCAGGCGGCTCAATAGAGTAGACAAGGATGATGTTCGTAGCGAAAACAACTGTCTCTTAGCTTCAGATGGATTGCAATTGTCGCATGGCATTGAAGGAGCGGTGCGTTCGAATGTTTGAACTGTCCCGGTGAATGCCGGGTTTGAGCCTGGATGCATGGCCATATGCGCGGGATGGCCTTTCATCGTGTACATGTAAGAGTCTCTGCGATCTTGACACTGTCGAGCTGTCAAGAAAGGTATGAACTACGTAGTCGTAAAGTATCTTGAGTCCAGTAGACGGAGTCGGTAGAACTCATGCGAGGCTGCGTGAGCTCGAGTGGCGTTGGGCCACTGCCGCCAGTGAACGGGTTCAGCCAGCTGGGTGTACCCAAAGGGGTACTTCGTATTCGTACTTACCTCTGCAACTGAACCCCCCCGCGTACTTGCCTGTCTGCATCCCTGAAATCAGGTACATATGCTCCGAAGCTACGAATACAAATCTTGAAACGAGCAGCGCTTTGCGATTACGCTCGATCCGGAAGCTTCTTTGCACCATTATCGTTCACAACCGCTCCAACGTCGCCAAACGACCCTGCCAAAAACCTTACGCGACTGCCGTCCGATCCCCCGCCAGGGAAGCTTCGTCCCCTCTCTCCGATCATGGCCGAAGGAGTAGCGGCGGCCACGTCGAGCGATGTCGACGCCGCTGCCCAGCGTGCCGCCGAGCAGGCACGGCTACGCAAGGAGCGGCGCGAGGCCAAGATCAAGGCCGGCGGCTCGGCACGTCTCAATAAGATCACCGGTATCGGTGGGAGGATCGTCGGAGGTGCGTAGGCGACAGTGATGCCTTTCCGTCGTCGTTATGGCATCGTCCCTGGGATGCTCCCGTTTCGAGAAAAAAATCCGAGGCCGCGAAGCCGGATCCTCGTGCTGACGGACCTCAATAGAAACTGAACAGGCGACGCCCGCGGTCACGCCCGTACCTACGTCCACGCCTTCTCCCGTTTCAGTCCCGGCCGCCGATCCTGACGAGGTGGACATCTCCCAACACTTTTATACACCCGGCGCTGCGGCGACGCCTCCGCGGAGGGAGATGTCCTCGCCCAGCCCGGGACCCAACGGCCTCTCGGACGCCCAGCTGCGGCAGATGATGCTTGGCCTCGACCGCGGCGGCTTGAGCGGCAGTCCTGGCCCCAACGCCATGCCTGGGGGCGCACCGGGCGCTGGGGGTTCGGACGACCAGCTCATGAAGATGATGTCCCAGATTATGGGCGGCGCCGGCATGTCCCCAGGGTCTTCCCCCTTTCCAGGCATGCCATCGTTGGAAGAGTTTCAAAAGCAGCAACAGCAACAACAACAACAACAGCAGCAGCAGGCATCAGCGGCGGCCGACAGGTACATATTCATCTTCCGCATGCTTCACGCCCTGCTCGCTTTAGGCCTCGGCCTCTACGTGACCCTGTTCACACCCTTTATCGGCACACGCGCCGAGCGCGAGTCGGCCGCCCTGGCGCACGAGCAGCACCTTGCCGCCGATGACGACAACGAGCGCCGCAAGCGCGTCTTCTTCTGGATCTTCGCTACGGGCGAGGCTCTCCTCCTCTCGTCCCGCTTCTTCCTCGACAAGGGCCGCCAGCCGCCGTCGGGTCTCGTCTGGACCGCCGTCGGCTTCCTACCCGAGCCGCTAAGGGGCTACGTCACGGTGGTGCTCAAGTACGGTCAGATCTTCACCACGGTCCGGTCCGACATCTTGGCGTGCATGTTTGTCCTTGGTGTGTGCTCCTGGTGGAAAGCTTGACGCGCTGAGATCTTCTTCCTCTGGATTTGAATGGGGATCGGAGTTGAGAGTCTCAATGTGTCATGAATAGACCAAGCATTAATGAGTTCCCATGAAGACTGATCCCCATTGCATCACCAGCCAACCTTCTCGATGGCCGCTCGACGAGCAAGTCATGGCGTCAGTCAGTTGGTGAATAATGTCGCGATTCAATGCTGCGATCGATCAATACCCTTGCGGTCTGAGCGATTATTCGTTCACTAGGTGTTGTTTACTTCGTCCGGTGTGATGTCAAGCGCATTGAAGTACTTTCCGTGAGAGGTATAATATGGAGCTCTATCGATAGCTGAAAGTCTAAATATTTTAACTGCGTGCCAGGAGCTCAAATGGGTACTATATGAGGATCTGGCAATTGGAGTGGTGCCCGAGCCTGCTCTGGGTCCTGAAATCTCATGACAAGTTACCAGCTGCTTCGCATCTATGGTCAATATCGTACTTGCGAACATAGCGATCCTAAAAGTCGATTCCAGCTAGAAAAACCCAAGAACGGAGGCCCTGAAGGCCTCATTAGGCAACAGGGGTTCATCGGTATGCTGTTCTAAGCGCGATTCGATCATCTCATCGCCGCATTGTGAGGTTGAGGATGCCGCCCATCATGCCTCTGACTCGCTTTGGGTTTTCCAGAGCGCAAGTGATTACCACCGCCGAGCTGGCAGCAAAGGCAAGGGTTTCGCGCCATTGCTTTTCGACGGGATACTGACGTGGTAGCAGAGTTGACATCGCCCGCGGCGCGACGAACAAAGCCATGTCCTTGCGACGGCTGACCGTTTCAATCAGGACACTCCACCCACAGAGGAAGCATCCGACGCCGACGCAGACTCCACCATCGATACGATTGCGACACGCGACGGATTTCCCGAGGATATGCGGGCCTATGCGAGTGCGCCCGAGACAGACCCCGTAGTAGAAGAGGGTTATGAAGGTCGCAAGGAACGTCGATGAGCGGCAGGCTGACGCGGCGGCGATAAGCGGACTTCGCTTACTCGGTTTGCGAAGCTGTAAAGCAAGCGCAAGGGGAAGGTAGGTGCGCATGGCCCATGTCCATGATTTCCAGAACCGGCGCCATGCATGTTCCTCGCACGATGACCCTTTCTTCATGTGTACGAGATCGCACGGGAATGGGATCGACTTGACGGGGTCTCCAGATCCGTATGGAAGACCATAGTCCTCACACATGGACCCCAGCAAAGGTGCCTGGCCAGTTTCCTGGGCGTATTGAAGCTGGCCATGCTTACACCGGCGCAAGGCCTCTACCAGGCGTAGATCAACCTGGGCAGCCGAGGTGATCCAGTTGTTGTAGGCACGCGGGAGGCCATCAGGGGCATAAAACCATGCCCACATAATGAGGCCACATGACGCCACGAAACAGCCTGGGTCGATCAAATTTGATGTGAGCTGCTCCGCCTGGTTATCTTGGTCAGTACCTCAAGACCATCGTTTTTAGTTTGTGAGCCTGAGTCGGGCCAACGAACCTTTGTCCACCTGCGAGCAGCGATCCGACGAGCTCGGTGTCTCGACCATAGTTCTCCAACGATAACATCAACGGCTTGCGTAACTGCAAACAGAGTGAGGTCGAGCGTCCTGCCGGCGACTGGGTTCCTTGTTTGAACATGCTGAGAAGAGCTGAGTCGTCTGGAGGTTGAGGTCGACTTGCTCTGGAGCAGACGCAGGCTCAGCCAGGAGGCAACGAAAGTCGCTAGCCAACGTGCAACCCTATAGCAAAGCGTTAGTCAACCCACCCGCAGATAGAGTATATTGTTTACGCCCTACCTCAAAAGGGCAGTTTCGCTAAGTCTTAATCCGGGAGTACGGGATAGAATCCGTCTTAGGGGGGCCTGTGAGTTGATTCCTCGGAGTTAGCAGCCATACGGTCAGTGAAGCAATTCAATCTCCGTTACACAATTTTTGCTTCACAACATCGGAAGCTAGCTACCTTCGCACAAAGCTTCCAGGGGAATATATCATGAATCGTGCGACCTTGCTCTTAGATATAGCGGAATCATCGCATCAGGAATCGGCCAGGACCACACCAGTGCGCCGGGTATGCTAGCTGGGATTGGACAAAGGAGGAGAAAAGAATCAAAGAAAGATTGAAGCAGCTTACCTGCAGAAACGTAGATCCTCCAACAAGCAGGGCGCAGAAAGCGGGAAATCGTTGCAGCTCACAACTTGTTCGGAGGATGCGGAGAGCTGATTCAAGGAAGGTAGGCTGATCGGCCTTTTCAGAAGCCGGATCAGAAGACGCTTTTCGCCGCCTGTACAGATGCTTCAGGATGAGTGAGTAAAGGCGAGGAACAACACTCGAGGCATAGCCGAGCAAATACGCGCGTATCAATGGTCGTAAGGCTGGATGAAGTGATTGTAGCTGCAGAAAGGTGCCGGGTTTGATGCGACGCCCCGTTTTGAGGCCCTTTGTTTGCGGCTGCATGGCGGGAAGAAGACTGCAGACAGGGCAGTCAGGCGAAGTGCCGCGGATTAGTGAAAATGCCGTGTGGTGTGTCGGTGACCAACCATCACAGGAGCTCTAGCGTCGGGGATGAACTAGAGGGTTGATGGCAGTCGGTGATTCGATGCACTGGTCCAGCTCCAGATGCTCACAAGATGTCGCGTCCTGTCTTGACATGGAGTTCATAAACAATAAAGGCAACGAATACGATGAATCTAGCAAGCAAAAAGTCAGTATCCAGATCACTTCTTGTGCAAGATCTGAGTAGTCTTATTGACGAGGCTTCCTATTCGTGGGCAGAAACCCGCGAGAGGTGGATGAAACGTGAGGACACATTGGCCTCCAGAACTGGGATCATCTTCGGATATGGATAAAGCGCTGAAGAGAAAACTGGAATTGCACATACAGTAATAATAGTACGCTACAATTGTTTGTTTCCCAGGTATTCTTGCGCTGGTGCAAAGAAAATGCTGCAGGGCTGCTGCAGTGGTGACGTTGCAGGTTGACCGTCGATATTGAGATTGAAGAAGTCGAGGAGTGCGGTAGTGAGCACTGTACGTCTTTCGGCAGACGGCGACCAATTTGGCCGGCAACTCAAGTCAATTTTTTCAGGGTGTGAAGAGAAGACGCCGCTCTCTCGGAAGTTGTTCCAACAAACCAGAAAGCGATGCCATCAGTCAATACGTAACTTAAGTTACAGTATTTGGGCTTCCCGGCCCTCGGCGCCGAAGTCGCGACTAGCGCTTCGCGGGGGGCGGATGTCGAGACTCGATCGGGCAAGGGTCCTGAAAACAACAAATGATGAAGTGCCACTGGCTGTCAAAAGCCGAGGTCGCGCATGAATACTGTCCTGACATGGCAGTTCAAGCAATTTCCCCGACATGAAAGCAGGGCAGCAAAGCAAATGAGCAGGGCAAGGGACTTTCGGGGCAAGTGCCTAACCGGGTTCATCTGCCCCGGGCCTACGAATACCTTAACATGCCTCACGAGGCTCACGTAAGTGGCAGCACAACTTCGTCTCACTGGTGGCGCTTGCCACAAAGGCCAGCCTCTAATGAGGCAACCTGGCAGTCAGGCAAGCACGTAACTTGGTCGCTCCAATCCGGGAGGTGCAACTCCCTTTAATTTATGTACTTTCTTCCAGGAGCCTGCCTACCTATTCTACCGATTCTTAGCGAAGTTGCGGTATGACAATAATTGAAGGTCCACCTCGGGCGATAGTCTGCCCTCAACGGTAGCCTCGGAGTCGATGACCCAAATAGGGCAGGACACCTGGAGACGCAGACAGGCATTTGTGGTGACCGTCTACTGTACTTCGTACTTCGTATCGCATTACGCCTCCTTGAGAACATCGAGGGTTAGAAGAGGTCTCTAACTTCATAGTCTGAAGATAAGTTTATCGTATTTCATCGTTCACGCCTTCACGGAGCAGACATGCCGGAACAACATAACCTAGCTGCGTTTCCTTTGCTGCAGGTCGATTAGTCACGAAGCCAGACGCCTTGCTGGAGCCGACCAAGGTAGGAAACATTCGAGACTGGGCCGGCAGACGAACGAACTGCTGCACCTGAGCGGCCCGGAGCCGGTACAAGGTTATCCGTGGTAGACCGGCCGAACAACTCGTACCGGCGAACCAACTCCGCCCTATCTATCGGCATGCTGAACTGCAATCTGCGAAGCATGCTGCCTCTTTGCAAGTACATGACTGGTAGGTAAGGCAACTTGGATAAGTTGCGAGGCGGTCCGAGTCCGAGCTACCAATCATGGGCACAAGTCGCACTTGCCATGCAGCCTCATGCACCGCCGTGGGTTGCAACAAGCCGGCACGGGCACACCGTCGCAGAGACTATTGTATGCCGGGCTCGCGTGCTGCGGATTGTCGATCACCGGCCGGCGCCCGTGTCTCCATACAGTACCGATACACACAGCAGTTTAAGGAACTTGGTCCAGGACTCTCATTGATAGCCTGCCCTCGACCCGTCATGCACTCAAAGTGGTACGGCATACGAAGGAGAGATCTGCCTGAAAGGCACGGCGGCTACGGCCCGTGTCGTTATTGCCCGCCTACACTACAAGCGTAGAGCTGCCATTGTCATGTCTCCTTGATTCTATTTTCACGGTAAAGGAGCCAGCTTTGAAGAGAAGACGTACATGTGACCGATGGAAAGAACTTAAGAAGAAGGCTCCACATGGTTACCCGATAAAGTATAAACAGCATGTAGGACAAGTTGAGAGCTCATCATGGAAGAAGCCGATCTTGTTGCGGAAGCACCCGGGACTATTCGCGCCTCCCAGCTCGCTCGACAGCCTACAGGGGCGGGGAGTTTTCTTGTTAGCTCACAGCATGTTGTCTACTAGCTCTGCGTTGAGTAATGAGGACAATAGTCCAAACTTCAAAGCATGTGATTGTCGGTCGTCATTGTGCGGAGGGTGCGGAATTCACCGGATGGAATCGGACGAATCAGATTGGCGTCGTAGCGCAGAGGCGCAAATGGGGCTTTGCGACTTGCGATCGGGGGACATTACGAAGTATCTAATCCGGGGAAACGGACACAGGTCGAATGGGTAGCCGGAGCTCTGTCACCACCGTGCCGCGGCGGCATGGGCTGTTGATAAAATGAGGGCATGAAGTGCAGTCAGTATTGGGTTTGATGGCTCGATATTGCACGAGTCCTGTGTGCATGCCGTTCATGCCGATCTGCTTCGCACTCGCTTGCATAGTCGGTTGGATTGGCAGCAACCCAATCACGTACTGTACAGCGTTGAACTGGAAAGATGAAGCCTGCAGTAGAGCAATCGGACATTTCTCCATGTAGAGTCAAGGCTCCTTTTCGCAACACCAGTCGAGGGACATTACCTTATTTGCCACCGCTGCTTGCCTACTTGGCGCGAGACCGTGCTTCGTCGCGAGTCGTATCCGACAGTGACTTTGTCGTTGTCGGGCGACCGAGCCGAGGCTGTTTTAATAAGGCGAGTTAGTCTCCGTACGTGCAACTTGGGTGAGTACCTAGACATGATGCAAAAACAGGAGACTACGTCTTTTGAACAATTGAAGTCGAAGCACGCTCCAGGGATATCGATACTGCATGCACATGGATCATCGGACGACTGTCGGGTGATGGATGGCAAGTTGGAAGGCACATACGGAGCGGAGTCCCTGCGAAGCCCAGTATCTCGCTCCGGAGGACATCGAAGACTCGAGAGGCCAGCAAATCCACACCGAGCGACCTAAAAATACAAACTCAAGGCTCACACTTGCGGGGCACCGACTCATGGCCACCATCCGTGTCTGGTACACAGCGTACCCTTAGGTTGTGTCTTGCACCAGCCCGATGTACCCAAAATAGCTCTTGAGAGCACCTGCCTCGCAGGCTGCAGCGCGTAATCGAGGAGCACAGCAGGTACAACCTGCCCAATCCTTGCAGTCCGACAGTCTCCGGGGGGCAGCCTCAGGTAACCTGAAGGTATCTCATTTCATCTCTACGGGCGAATAAGTACTCAAACCGGTGCAAGTGAGGCAAGTTGAGCGACTGCCAACAACGCCAGGCTGGACGCAGCTTGCTTGTCCCGCTCGTTCGTCGAGCTAAATCCCCGCTCTTCTGTTCTTCTTACACGCCTTCCGCGAGACATTCATCACCCTGACCCTGCTGCCCCAGACTACCCCGGATTCTCGACTGTAATAGCTTTTACAGGCCTGCTACTTCGTGCTTGACACCCTCTCCAAGCTCTTCATCGTCTTTCTTTACTTCTTTCCAACAGCTAGGAGCCCTTTTCGCCGGTCTCGCCCGGGCGCAGCTTTGAGAGCACGACCAGTAGAGAGGGGCGGGTACTTCGTACTTGGCTTGCCAAACTCCCCTGCGCCCCACCTGCGAGGCTCGGCCTTATTAGCACCTCCCCCATCACGCTTGGTGCGCTCTCAAAACGCCAGCCTGCTTTCCGTCTCTTTCACGGCGGTGCATCCCTTCGATCCCGTCTTCTTCCATTCCCGAACGCTTACGACGCCACCAGCTCTCCGAAATCTCCTCGTCTTGCGCATGCTCGAGCAGTCAGTCGATCTTCGATATTTGCACATGGTCACCGACAACGAAACCTGTGCCTCACGAGCCTACCGTTTCTCCCGCGATCGAGGATTGCCGTATACCCTTCCCTATCCCGAGAGGCGGATAGGGCTTTCAAAAGAACGATCCCATGCTCGCCGTGCAGCTGGCTCCCAGGATGGGTTCCACACAGCCTGATTCCGACCCCCTACTGCCCTTTGGCTGTTCGTCACTTCCTGGTCTCTTCCCTTTTCACCTTTCGAGCTAATATCCGTCACAGATGCGGTCGACCCGAATCAAGAACCTCTTCTCGATGCGCCAGACCCCGCGCCGGGGGCGCCACTACTATCTGAGACCGATAGCAAGTTCCTCAGCTCGTTCTTCGAAGATTTGACGGCAAATCAATACAATATGCCCTCCTTCGGCGAGGGCCTCAACTTTAGCGATGCCTGGCTCGACCTTCCGCCCCAGTTCATGGGCACAGCGACGTCTTTCGGTCCCCATTCCAATCCCCCCTTCGACCCGACCGCCGAACAAGCGTATCCAAGCACCAGCAATAATCATGCCGACCAACAGTTGGAGCTTCAGAGGATGATGTCAAGCGCACATCTGATGCCGCCGCCGCCGCCGCCGCCACCTCCACCTCACCATCACCAATACCACCAGCAACATTCAGACGACGTCTTGAATGCTGCGGCGACGCTATTCCAAAATGGTTCGAATCTTCGCAGCAGCATCCCAAAAGGTAGCGATTCACATCTGGGCCGGCGATCCCATGGGTACCCGGTCGGACACCTCCGTCATCAGCCGCTCGAAGAGTTTAGGGAAGAAAACCGAAGAAGTTCTCAAGGAGCAGAGCACGGGACTGAGCACGACAACACTTTCACTGACTGGATATGGGGTCCCAAAGGGCGCTCGCCGCAAAGAAAGCCGCCCTCAAGCGATTTGCAATGGGGCTCAGACTCTAACTTCGGCCCTCCTCAAGGCTATACGCCCAAGCCAAACAAGGAGTCTGTCGAAGTCATGCAACAGACGCAGCTTAAGTGTCTAGAGTGTTTGGAGGTTAACAACAGCGCCGCGAACACTCGTCCGAGTAGCCCTATCCAGCATGGTCGCGCAGTCCACGATAACCGGGAGAGCTCTGCATACGTCAAGAAGGAAGAAGATCCATCTGCGCCTCCTCGCAAGAGGCGGAAAAGCGAAATCGTCAGGGAACCTGTCGACGATGTCGACGAGGATGACGACGAATCGAACTCGATAAAGCCTGGAAGGAAAAGGAAGTCAAAGTCCGAGAGGAATGGGTCGTCGCCCCCTGCCGATACCTTGGCAAACGGTCGACGGCGGAAGTCAACCGCGAATGGACCGAAAGCGCCCCGGGAGAACCTGTCTGAGGAGCAAAAGAGGGAGAACCATATTCGCAGTGAACAAAAACGACGAACGCTAATCAAAGAAGGCTTCGATGATTTGGGCGAGCTGATCCCGGGTCTCAAAGGCGGTGGCTTCAGCAAAAGCACGACACTGGCGATGGCGGCGGACTGGCTGGAAGATTTGCTCAGGGGAAACAAGACCCTATCAGCGCAGCTGGCCGCACTGGAAGGGAACTAAATAATACGTTCCAGGGAAAGCGACATGCGGATCACCAAGCTCCGATCGAAGCCGGACTTCGACTTCGGCGCCAAGTCTGGCTACAAAGCAGACGAAGGTGGACATTGTGAATAGGGTATGTGCAAGGTTGAAATGAGCGTGATGGGACGCTGCGCCAAAACAAGATGAAGATACCACGAACATATGGCATGAAATAAAGTCTAATCCTCAGCAGGGAGCTGAGTAGCATGATCTTGAACAGAACCTAAGCGATTGCCGCGTAAATTGGTCAATTTGTCGGGCACATGGCCCGGCCGCTGAAGAGCCATCATTACAGTAGACACACATTAAGCCACGGCAGGTCTTGGACTGACTTGTGTGAAAGGGGGATTGCCTGAAAAATGAGTCCAATGTCACGACCGGAAAGAGGCGGGATATAACGCAGCAAGGCCTGCCGTAAGTCGTTTCTCACAGCACGACTTCTCCCTTGGTTTTTCTTTGGCTCGCAATTTATCGAGCCTGTGCTGCTTCTTCCTAGGTATGCCGTTGATATATTACAATCGGCTTGGGAGACTTCAGCATGACAATTCTCCCGTGCCTCGTCTTCCCCGCTGATAACTCGACATTTTAGAAAGCCTGGAGTAAACGCCGACCAGCTCTTGCATGGCTGAGCAGGGAAAAAAACTCAAAAGTGACCCCTTGACAAGAAAAAAAACCATCGTATCTAGGTCCAAAGCAGCCGTTAGGATTGACTGGAAATTTTATCAATCACCCCTCAGCTAAGATCCATCTTCTCCGCTACTGCCGCTACCGTCGTTCCGTTGGTAACGGACAAATCGACAATCCCGTCGTTGCCTATCAGCCTCTTCTCAGATTCGGCCACAAACTTGACGCTGCGCGCCGGGTCGTAGAAGAGCTGGAAGCTGCGCTGGACGTCCTCGACGGAGATCTGCTTGGCCTTGCGCTTGGCCGAGACGAGCTGTGACGTGCTGATGAGGTTGCTAGCATACCGCAGGCCGGCCTCCTGGCCAATCTTTGTGAGCAATGCCAGCGCGTCGGAGGACACGTCAATCTCCTCCTCCTGGGCTCTGATGGAAAGGATCTGCCTGATTTCGTCGGTAGCATAGGGATGCGTGTTTATGATGACGACGCGGTCCAGAAAGTCGAGGGGCAGGCCATGCGGGCTGCGATAGTCGGTGCCGCGGATGCGCGAGTTGCCCCGGTTGCTCGCCATGATAACAACAGGGGCCAGCTCGTCCTCGAGCGCGCGGTTGATGTATGAGAAGCACTCAATATCGAGCATATGCACCTCGTCAATGAAGAGCACCCCGGGCACTATTTCAGCCTTGCCTTCCTCCTTCCACTCCCCGACCTTGGTGTTGATCTGGTCTCGGATCTCGCTGCGAATCTCGCCCGTATCGCCAGAGAAGAGGGCGAGGAAGCCCTGTGTTCGCGAGTTGATGACGTCGATTTCGTGCAACGTGACCGTGTGCACCACTTCCTTGCGCTTCTGGAGCTCGCCGTCCGGGCACTGCAGGAACTTTGTGTCGACGCCCATGGCGTCATAGTCGCGCGACCGGGCGTATGATCGTCCGAGCTTGGTGATCTTGCCCGAAGACTTGTCTATGGAGACAATGTCGCCAGCCATGACGCGCTCTTTCGTCATGGCATCAATCATTTTGCTTCCCATGTCGTAGACGGCCTCCATGTCTGTCGTCTTGATTGTGAGTTTGCCCTGTTTGGCGCTGCCTGTCACGCTCCGATCGATTTGAATCTCAACGACCTCGCCCTCCATGATCTCGCTTTCCTCCTTTATCCTAACGCCAATGGATTTGCGGAAGGCCTGGGTGAGGGCCTCAGTCTTGGACATTTCGAGGGAGAAGATTTCGGACGAAGCGAGCGAGGTGAAAGGGACGTCGGGGCCCAGAGATTGCGCCATACCCATGGCGATTGCAGTCTTGCCAGTACTAAGGTTTTGTAAGCCTCCCTTGTTTCGAATCGTATGGGAGCTTCGAAGCGATTAGGTTCTTGGTCTGCCTTACCTGGGGGGACCAGCGATCAAAACAGCACGACCGGCAATCTTTCCATCCTTGATCATCTGGAGAATGACGGCGGCCGCTTTACGAGCCTTCTCCTGACCGACAAGCCCTTGGGATGCCGCGCGAGGCTCGAGGCTCGAGGCATCAACGCCGAGGCCGCGGATATGCGAATGCGCGGCGATGAGGTTGAGACCACGCAGGTCTTTTGTCTCCGACACAGTCATTAGAGGCTGAGCCGCGTTAGTGAATTGCGGCAGCTGTATGGATTCCGGAGCATTAGGTGACTGATCGGTTTCAATAACTTACAGCAGCCATGGTGCCAGGCGTTGCTCGCGAGCGCGTGCGGATCGAAGAGTATGCGTCGTGAGGGAGAGAAGTGTTCGATGTTGCTCGTAGCTTACCTGCACGGTGTAGAAAGAGAATGCCCGGGTGGGGAAAGGCGGCTGTGTACGTGCCGATACCAGGTACCTGAATGAGGCGAGCGACGTCTCGCAAGACGAATAAGTTCAAAAAATACAAAGCGGAATGGTTGTTAGTGCCAGTCTCGAGAGAGAAAAAAAAACAGGGACGTAACCGCTTCTTGGTTTAGTACCTACCTACCTACCTTACATTAAGTACCCTAGGTGCCTTAGGTTTTCAGGGCTCGATTAGGCCTAGGTGCTGAACATGAGAGAAACAGACGTCCGGTACTCCGTACGTGCATGTCATTCAAAACACGAGGCGCAATACTTCCGCGGGTTGCTATGAACGCTCGTAAGTTACATATAACGCCACCAACAGATCGAAACCCGGGCTTCAGCCCACTGACAGGGCTGCCTTGTTCAATATCCGAGATAATTTAACGGATCAACCTGAATGAAGAATTTCCAATCCAGCGGCGAGGCTTCTTCCTTCTTGAAGATACCAGAGAGAAAGTTGGCCAAACCCAGCGCAAACTCTAGCCCGGTCGCAGCTGCCCTCAACCTCTTTCACTTGCACGATTACGCAGTATTTACTTACCTTACCTACCTACCTATCTTAGGTTCTTTATATTGGGCATGCTTACGGCAGCAACGTCTTGCCATTCCCCCCTACATACCTAAGAGAAGAAGTTCTTCGTCCCTGCTTCGTATCAATACCTCATCTACCATCATACGTTGCCACACAAGATCGGGGGTGCCGCCTGGCAGGACTTTTCCCGTCCGGACGAAGTCTCAGTTGATTCTGGGGAGCGAGGCTCATTGTCGCTTCACCTCGTCTTGCCTCGCCAAGCCTGGTTCCGCTTTACTCGCGACTCCGCCATCACGTCGCTCAATCGCAAACGCCCGTACGTCCACAGCGCATCCCCTGGTTCTTCATTCCACTCACAAAACTCTCTGTGGCCCATAGGGCACGTACTCTCAGCCCTGGGAAGGAGCCGCCCGATTCACATTGGCCAATATTGCCTTTAAGGGCCAATCGTCATCCCGAGTTCGCCCGGCTAACAGTTAGCAGTTTGAAGCTCAAGTACGATCTCAATCATTTCGCAATTACCAGCATTTGGCCGTAGTTGTTGGCGCTACAATGACTGACGACTACGGCCGAGGGAATTATGATACGTATACGAGCAATAAAGCGCGAGAACCACGGCGACTGAGTGACAGGCCGCGACAAGCTGACAATCCAGATCGGGACCGGGACCGTGAGCGAGAGAGGGAGAGGGAGACGGTACGACGCGGTGATAGATCGCGAGATGACCGGAGACCTCCTCCAGCTGGGAAGCCAAGTCTGGCTGCTGTCTCGCCCGCCGTCCTAAAAACCCTCGTGACGGATCGCAGCCGAAGCGCTGTCCAAGAGCGAGCCGAGCAGAGTCGAGCCACATCCGCCAGGAATAAGTCTATTAAACTCGCACCTAGACCACCGCCTGCAATGAGCAAGCCTGGACCCCTCAGTAGCTCTGCGAAAAAGTTATCAGATGCTCTGTGTGATCGAGTACAACTCCTTATGCACTGGGAGGCTGCAGAAAAAAAAGCAAAGAGGGCTAGGACCGACCTTGGTCGGTGCAACTCGATTCATTCCGATTTCAGCTCCATATACGAACTCCTTAGACAACAAGAGTCCGCTGCAGAGGCCGAGAAAGCGAAATTCTTGACAAAAATCAAGGAGGCCGACGAGAAACTTCAGACTTCAATCAATGAAGTGATAGTCAAAATCCAGCCCGCCGAGGCTGCCGTGCCCGACAAATGCGGCGAGGCAGATTCGCAACAGTCTTTTGCGACATTGCTAGCCGAGGAAAGCGCGATGATCAAGAAGACGCTGCAGGCGGATTTCGATGTTAGGATGTCCAAGCTGGAAGCTGTAAACGCCAAGACTCGAACGCAATTGTGTCAAGAGCGGGAGAGGAATGATCAGCTACAGAGGCGACTCGAAGCTCTAGAGCAGATCACCGATACCCAGAAAGAAGAGATCGACAGTGTGAAATACAAAATTGATCAGTCCAGCGAGACCATCACCAAGCAGCAGTATGACACTTTCAAGCTGATTGAAAGCCAGAAGGATATTGAGCAGATATCTGAGCGCTCACTGAAGCTTTCACGTCGCATCGATGTTCTTGAAGAGACAGCAAAGTCGCAATCCGAAGCCAACTCAACAACGGCGTCAGCGGTCAAGGCCATAGAGCTTTCAGTAGCAAAGATCGTGTCGGAAGACTCTGCAAGGGACACTGCCAAGAGGAAAGTTGCTCCCAAGTCTGAGTATTCTGAGCAAGTCGCACGCGCAATCGAGTTAGAGGTTGACAAGCGACTGAAAGAGCTGGTGCCGATTTTGTCCAAGAAGATCAACGAATACTTGCAAAAAGAGAGAGGAAATATTGAAGCGATTCTCAAATTGTCGAAGGAGTCATTAAACGCTGGCACAAACCTGCGCGCAGACATGGATAAGCTCAATGTTCGAATCTCCAACATCAAGGGACAGGTAGACTCGTTGGCACTACTACTGCCGGATTCAACGTTCGAGGTAAAATCAGAGATCGACGAGTTAGCCATGCAAGTCCGCACCTTGCAGTCTTGGCAGGATAACTTCACCACACGGCCACTTTACAAGGAGATTACCGATCACATCACCGCGACGATACCCGAAGGCATACTTCATCAGGTGCGCGGACTTGGCTCGAGGATCGCAAACATTGAGAGTCGGCTGTATGGCGCTGACGGACCTATACATAAGAAACGTAAACTTCAGCCAATGGGTTCTCCGGCTCTCGACAAGATGCAGCAAAGCTAAGACGCCGCGCAAACCCAATGCGACATATTCATCTCATTCAAGCGTGATCCTCTTGATTTTGGAGCGTGTATGCCGAGAGTTCTACTTGATCATTGGAGAATCGGCCTGGGCATCAGAAATCTGCATTGAAGCGAGCGTATATTCCTTTGGAGTGAGGCGCAAGCCCTCTTCCCCTCGGCATCTGCCATGTTGGCTTGCTCGCCTTTTGGGGGAAGTCCAGCTTGGTGGAACTAGCAGATTATGGGTCACAGATAGTCGATGGAACCCCGTTGCTTGTGTTGTATTAATATCTACTTCGTAAATTTGCCCTGCCTGCTACCTGTAGCCTGTCTTAGCCGCTGCAAAGCTTCGGCTGCCCCGAATATTTCTAGCTTCACAGCTGCTCTATTCTCAAAACGAGTGGAAGAAGGTGAAGGCATGAGTTCCATCAGGCCAAAGTGGCCAACAAGGTAGGCCCTTCGTAGAGTATTAGACGCATGTCTGTGTATTCTGCGAAAAGAAATGCCGATATAGCGAGGCATCTTGGCATCTTTTCGCGAAGGATTGCTTCTGTGGCATGAAATGGTTGTTTGTCCGCTTGTACTTGACAACCTTGGTCACGGGTAGGTCATTTGGGGGTAAAGTCGAGCATCTATTCGTAGGTAGGTTTGCAGTCCAGAGGATCTGGTCAACCCGAAAACAGGCATCTCTCGAGAAGATCAGCGCATACTGTGAGTGTGAGTGGACTTCCTGGGATCCCGTGCTTACTTATTGAGAACATTACACGTCCAAGCCGGTTTGCGCAATCGGTTCTGCGTACCGGGAGTTGGAACTTCATGAGATGGCTAAGTAAGCCTTGCGTGGCCTTAAAAACCGCGCTACAAACAATTTTATGTAAGACCAAAGATTGTCGGTCACAAGATCTATAAGCTGAAGCGATGATAGCCCGCCATGGGCATGTTACGGCATAGGCTCTAATCGGTTCTGCGATACCTGGTTTGCTGAAGCGCGTTTGTGACAGGAGTCTAGTATCACTTCTTCAGTCGAGGCGATTGCCAGGTGAGGTTCCTACCCAATGGTCTATAGTAGTTACCCAAGGGTCTTACCTCTTCAAGTCACTGTATGTAAACACATCTCAAGGCTGGAGCCATGTGCTGGGGAGGACTGCTGGGGAGACAAAGAGTGAACGGCGCCTGCGACCCGATTTCCAGAAGACGGACACTAGGAGATCAGTTTGTGTAGCAGCATATTCGTACGGTGCACGACTTCGCCGGCGCCGCGCCTCGCTAGTCGAATTCACATGAGCAGAATTCGTGGTCGCGGTGTTGAGCTCGATGTAAGGGGTTGTTCCTGAGGAGGCATCAGGAACGTGTACAGTATTCGTAAAGGAGTCAAGGACCATTGGTCGACCTGGTACGAAGTACCTGGACTTTGGCACGACTGGTCAAGACTCAAGTCCATGCAAGCACGAAGGGCGGGCGACGTAACCAGGGCATGCTCGGGTCCGGGGGCCATCCGATTCCCAACCGCCTTCTGAAAGATAAGGTGCTCCTTTAGGAAGAATTCGCTTTCTGCGTATTCGCATTGACGGGCAAAAAACAAGACTCGCCCCGTCCGCTTATCGTTCACGAGCAAGTGTCTTTTTTGGGACAACATGACCGTACTCTGACAAAGGTTAGGGTTGCTTCGCATAGAAGCCTGGAAACCTTGACGAAGAGTGATTCGGACCCGTTGACAGCTCGATTCGAGACAAAAGATGCCAATATACTCGTACCATGAGCGTATTGCGAGGGTGAATGTGACTGGATTCGCATGCGCACATCAAGTAGGCCGATCATTCACCGAGCTGCTAGGGGCTTAGTAGGAAGGACCTTGGACCCAGGGAGTCGAGCAAGCTGGAGCAGGTCTAGGAGTACCCCATGTATCCGTACATTGACTTCGAGTCACGTACCTAAGGTAGTGGTGGGTCGTGTCAAGGTACCTAAGGTAGGTATCTACCCGTTGTGAACCTTGTCAGGCTGGAGCGCGGGTCCCCTTATGTCTCTTGCACCTTCGGTCGTTTCCCTTTCACTCACTGCCGTCTCTCCCTCACCCGCGCTTTATTGCGCTTCTTGCCCTTGCACCTGCATTTGCCCACGCCCAGTCTGCGCAGCGCCTTGCCTCCAACACGGTCACTTACGGCGGGAAGCTCTCAGGACAGATACAGACAGCCGTACCTTACTATCACCCAAGGGACCCAAAGGTAGGTACCTAAGGTACTGTAAGGCAGGCGAGAAAGTACCTAGGGAGGTACATTGGACGCAAGGCAGGCGCACATCTACGGTACAAAGCAGGAGGTACCTAGGTAGGTAGGTAAGGTACTTCGTGCTGTCCGCGGTAAGGTAATTAGCGCCCTTCCGCATCCGCATCTATACGCAGCAACCTCACCCCAAGGCCACCAGACAATCGACACCAGCCTGCCATCGATCCACTACCACTACGCGCCGTAATACCTCCTTCGTACAAATCATTTCAATCTACACCTTGCGTTTGCGCTGGCGGGAAAGAAAAGACAAGGGGCCAAGCTGACGACTGGTACAGCGCCGGCGCAGCTGCAATTCTCCTGCAGTCTGGTGCCTCGTCTACAGCACAAGCGCTGTGTTTCGTACGAAGGTACATCGTCCGCCTTGGCCTACGAATACCTTACCTTACTACGGCAACGCAGTGGGTTCGGTAACCAACCATCTCCAGAGACACTCAGAACCTCGCTCCCGCCCGCCCACTCGCCCGCCTTCTTGTCTCGTGGCCCTGCCCGCCCCATCCTCCGCTCGTCGCATCTCTGGTCGCGGCCCGACCCTGCTGCATCGTCCCATCGGCCATCTGGGGTCAGGCCTGGGCTTTGCCTCTTGCGCTCATCGCATCCTCTGTCGCTCTCGCGCGAGCCCCTCGACGTTCTGCGCAGCCCTTGCCGCCCGTTCATCAACTCTCCAAGGCATCGGGTCCAAAGCTGCACCGGGACCGCGACAACGCCGCCTGCTGGCCGCTCGTGGTCCCGATTTGACTCCTTTGTCGCTTTGGTATCCATTGTTCACGACTTGCGTCGATTCTGAGCACCTCGCCAGTTCCCTACCGCACGATCTCCGACGCGCAACAACTTCGCTTCGCATTACACCGCAGCAAACTCCTTATCGCACACCGCATCGGCATTGCCGGCGCCTTTTCATTCCCCTCCAATCTACCACTGCGCGCGCGACCCTACACTTTGTTGCTATCTTAGAGGCTGAACATTCTCCGGGCTCGCCTCCGCTCCTTGCGCGCGCTCCATTGCCAGTCGCCGCGTCCTTGCTTCCCGGCATGGTCAAGCTCCGCGAACCATGGATGCTGCGGCGAAGACGGTCGAGTCGCTTTCCCAACAGATACTGCCTGACAGACCCCATCACCTATCTTTCAACCCTCACTGGCGATACCGCCAGCGCCCTGACGAGTCAAACCACGCCGGCAAGCCCAACACGCGATTCGAGGAATGGCAACACATCCGCCTCCAATACCTGACCCTCCAGTCTCACGCCGATCGTGGCATTCTGTATACGCGACCACACTACGATATGCGAGAGGAGCCCCCGAAGCCGGTCCCTCGCGAAGTGAGCGCGCTGGCCAAGTCCGCCGGCGATAAGAAGAAGAAATTGTCGCTCAGCGACTATAAGAACAAAAAGACTGGCGCCGCCACATCGGCGTCGCCCCCTGAGCCTGCCATCGCAAAACAACGAGAAGCGGATCGCATCGCCGTCGGCCCCCCGACTCAAGCACGCGAAGCGCCTCCGACATCCAAGCCCAACACCGACGATCGGTCACATCTTGACATCCACAAGTCTAACGACCTACGAAAGCTAGATGGGCCGAAGAATCCCGAGCCGGCCGTGGTCGTTGAGTCGAAACCGCGACCTGTCCGAGAAAGCGCAATTGACATGAGGTTGGAGACCTTGACGGTATTAAGATTGATATTCGCTGATCATATCCAGACTTCCCCCTAAACCGCCCTCGTTGCCCCCTAAACCACCTTCACCGTCCGGAAGGAAGCGAGTAGCGGACGTCGATGACGAGATCCGGCCGCAGAAACGCCCTAGGCCCGACGACAGGAGACCTGTTGAGCGACTACCACCCTTCCGAGACGATCCGGCGCGACGCAAAGAAAGACCGCAGCAAAGCTCACGAGACGCGCCGCTCTCACGAGATGAGCGACCAACCTCGACCTCATCATTGCCCAATGGCCGGGCAAACTACAAGGGAGGATCGCATGCAGCCCGTAACCCGTCGCCAGGAGCTCGACCCCGGACTGATGGTGCCAACGGAGTGCGATTGGCATCCACCGGAATTTCTCGCAGCGCCCTGTCCAAGGTTGACTCTTCCAAAACATATGTGCCCCCGCTCCTGTCGCCTCTTAACCTTAGCTTCGACGGGAACGATCGCGCTGGCGGCGCTGAAGACGACGAGTCGGATTTGAAAAAGGAACGAAAGCGACGTGAAGATATCGCAGAGACGGGGATATCATCCAAGGCTACAAAGAAGGCAGACCCTCTATTCGGCCCCAAGAAATCCAAGGCTCCACTCGTCATCCCTCCCCTACTTTCTCCTACCCTGCCACCAGCGGTCGAAGCAGAGCTGCAGAGGAGGCTCAAGGGATCGCCTGGGCCCATTGACGAAAGGACCAGAGACAGGAAAGATCAAGACGGAACCAAGAAAAAGCCCATACTGGGCACCAACGACGAGGACCCTCTTCGAACTTCACAGAGGAAACGCCTTATTGTCAATCTTACGATTCCGCCGCACTTGATATCGTCATGCAAGCGGATCCTTATGCCTTTGGCTGGACGTAAGACTGCACACGCTGTTGGGCAGGAGCGCGGGCGTGAAAGGGATAAAGAAAGAGATCGCGCAGGGAGCGACGAAGCAGCGCAGAGCATTCAGGCACGTAAGCGACCGGCCGGCTCAAACGACGTCCCTCACGAGCAGGCAGCGGCGAAGAGGCCGCGATCGTCTGATGTGACTCGCGTGGCAGCGACACCGTCTACCCCGTCAAAACGATCAACAGCAATGTCTCGCGTTAGCTCCAGCAACTCCTTGGCTCAGACGCCGGGCGAGACTATGAGTGCTACGCCAGTCGCCGCCATACCTGTCGAACGGAAACCTAACGGCCAAGAGCACTTTGGTCACAAACCGGAGCGGCAAGAAAGCAAGTCCATAGTCCAGAGTCAGAGGGAAGATCGCCTCAGAGAGAAGGCTGTTGACCTCAAACATAGCGCTGATGCGACTATGAGAAGCCACCGCAGTCCAAACATGAAGGGAAAACATGGAGAGTCGCGAATCAAACTCGGCGTTGCGCTTGGCGTGGAAAGTATCATTGCGTTCGTCATGGCGTTCTACTCTCACAAAGTATCACGCGGCTCGCATACTAAGCGCAACGATCACGGACTCTGGGAAAGCATGTTTCCCCTCATCGAGTATCGGCAGAACGAGATACGGAACTCGAACTTGGGCAACTCCCAACCCCTCATATGTGTGCTTTCGCTGCTACACGCCATCTGCCTGGACGAAGTGATCAAATGTATATGCGTCTCAGACAATCCTACGTCGATAGCATCCTCGGATGGGTTTCTCAAGATGGAGCGCAAGCGACTACGCATGTGGGCTACTGCTCGCGAAAGCAGCCTGGCTCTGAGCAACCCATCATATCGGCTCGAGGTCAGCGCGTGGTACAACATTGACGACATTACGGATGCGGCCATGCGAATTTTACGAACGTGGTGCTCAGAGCAACATGTCGACTGGAAGCCGGAATCGATGCTCAAGGAATATTGGCCCATCAACCCACGATACGTTCGAGGCGGCGATGCCGCTTGAGCTTTGCACACGAGATCGGCCACGCCTTCATTGAGATTTACCCCATGCGGAACAGGCTCATCGCGCTTACGGCAAGATGGCGCATTCATGTTTCACGAAGTTGCAAAGCCAAGGCAATCATTATAGCAGTCAGCGACTGGATCAGCATCTGCGAAGCGAGGTTGGGTGATGGGCGTGACGAACTGGCTGAAGCGAGGAGTTTGCGTCATGGCGTCTGCGGGCCGTGGTTTCTCTTTTTGATCTCTCTCCCTATGCAACTCTCTTTGTGTCTTGAGCCCATGTGGGCGCTCATATTGACCCCCAATCTTGACTTTGATGGCCGGCGCTATGCGTTGAGTAACTGGTCGCCTGGTCTACTCCAGCTTACGACGAGGCCCATCAGTTACCATCATTTGGCGGACAGTAGCAGCGCAGGCATCTGAGTCCGATGTATACTCATATCGCCATTTGTTGCCACGTCTTGTACGTGTTTCCAGTCATCTTCTCTTTATTCACCTTCATGTACACTCTACGAGGCACGATGATATCCCGTCTCTCGATCTATCCCCATGTGGCGGGCCGAGCAAGAAAGAATACCCTTTGTCCATCCTCTCGCCTATTGTGCTCTTGTGTCTCGCTCTCGGTTGACTGGGCCGTGACTGTCGAAAACGTATTGGCCTGTGCCGTACTTATCTTGAGATTGAATGACCATTCGATGGCGAGTCTCCCGGCAACGCTGAATGATATTATCACGAAATTCGACCTGATGAGATCCTTGATACGCGAGGGGGCTCGAGGCTCTTATGTTTGTAAATGGCATGCATTGCGGCTTGGGTCTTTACATCAGGGATGAGCGGTGGTGGCTCATGATTTAGCTAGTTACCTGCGTATTGACTCTCACGGCGAGATGAGGAGGGTTAGAAATTCATGACGAGATCAGGGACGACAGGTGACAGGGTCTTTATCGCAACAAAGACCCCGGTCCATCGAGATGAGATTGCTAATAAAACCTTTGCCCTTTGACGTATCGTGTGCGAGGACGTGGGGACCGAATGTAAGACAGTCAGTCACACCGATGAAAACGCAATAGCGGACTGGGACGAATGGCTTCTTTTCTTTTTTTTCTTTTACCCTCCGGGCAGGACCTATACCTTGACTATGATCAACGTATTTTACAGTCTCAGAGATCCGATATTCTCTCGTTACCCATAGGCATCCTTTCAGCAAAAGCTCAAGACCTTGACCCAGATTGCACAACTACTCATGTTGGTATTGCACCTTTGGTCGCAAGGGTTACCGAGGCGCCGCTCCGTGAATCTTTCTGGTGCAGCCGTTTACTTGCCACCGTCGACCTTGGCAACGTGGCTGACAAGGTCAAGGACACGGCGGGAGTAGCCCCACTCGTTGTCGTACCAAGAGACGAGCTTGACGAAGTTGGGGTTGAGGGAGATGCCGGCCTCGGCGTCAAAGATGGAGGAGTGGGTGTTGCCGTTCAAGTCGCTGGACACGAGAGCGTCCTCGCTGTAAGCGAGGATTCCCTTGAGAGGACCATTGGCGGCTTCCTTGATGGTCTCCTTGATCTGATCGTACGAGGCACCCTTCTCGAGGCGGACCGTCAAGTCGACAACGGACACGTTGGCCGTAGGAACGCGCATGGACATGCCGGTCAGCTTGCCGTTGAGGTCAGGAATGACCTTACCAACAGCCTTGGCGGCACCAGTGCTGCTGGGAATGATGTTCTGAGCAGCGGCACGGCCACCTCGCCAGTCCTTGCCTGAGGGACCGTCAACGGTCTTTTGCGTGGCAGTGTAAGAGTGAACAGTCGTCATGAGACCCTCGACAATGGTGTACTTGTCGTGAATAACCTTGGCCAAGGGGGCCAGGCAGTTCGTGGTGCAAGAAGCGTTGGAGATGACATCGGCCTTGCCGTCGTAGGTGTTCTCATTCACACCCATGACGTACATAGGGGCATCGGCTGAGGGTGCCGAGATGATGACCTTCTTAGCGCCGCCCTGAAGATGGGCCTTGGCCTTGTCGGTAGTGGTGAAGACACCAGTGGACTCGACAATATAATCGGCGCCGGTCTCCTTCCAGGGAATGGCAGCGGGATCGCGCTCAGTGTAGAACTTGACAGTCTTGCCATTGACGACCAGGTCCTTGCCGCTGACGGCGATCTCGCCCTTGAAGACACCATGGGAAGTGTCATACTTGAGCATGTAGGCCTAATGAGTTAAGCATTGGGGTCAGCGAGGGCTCCTAGGCATAGTTGACCTGCCGGACCGAGGCTAAGTAGTGCGTGTTGATGCAGGTCGGGGATAGAAGCGGCTCAGCGACGCGCAATAAGCGGTACCAAAGCTCGTAAGAAACCGAGAAGACGGGTCTCGAAGGCTTGCGACCAAGAAGATTCCCGGTTCGTCCCGAGCCAGTGTCACAACGGGTACGTAGTTGCCCCTCGCGAGATCGTGGAGAGCAGGGGAGAAAGGAACCGGAGAAGAAGGGTGTGGGCGGAGAAAAGCAGCCGCAGGTTGAGCGGGGTGGCTGTATGGCGCAGCTTGGCGCTGGCGGCGGGGGGAAAATACGGTTGCAGCCAGGGAGGGGGAGGGGCAGTCATGAGCAGGCGCGACAAAAAAAGGACTCACAGCGTATTCCGTCTCGATGAAAGGGTCGTTGACAGCGACGACCTGAATCTCGGGGTGCTCAATGGCATTGCGGAAGACGATACGACCGATACGGCCGAAGCCGTTGATTCCAACTTTGACGGGAGCCATTGTGTGTTACTGGAGAGACGGATCGAAGGGCTATCTGTTGCGCGCGGACGAGGTCGACGTCAGCGAGATGCTATGAAAAGATGATAGGTTGCGCGTGGAAGGTAAAGATGGAGGGCGACAGGGTGTTGATGTGTGAAGCACGTACCGGATCAGAGAAGATGTTTTCGTGTACGATGACAAGCGGTTGTGTTGATGGGAAGAGTCGAAGAGGTGAAGGAAAGAAGAGGGGGGAGGAAGGAAGGAAGAAGGAGGTAGAAGAAGACGAGGAGGGGCAGAAAAAGTGTTCCAGTCTCTCCAGGGACCAGAAGCTCCTCCCGAGACTTCGTCAGAACATCGGCTTTGTACTGCATTGTACAGTACGAAATACCTGCAGTACAACAGCTGCTCGAGTCTGAGGAAGGCGAGAGAGAGGGGAGCTCTCCGGTACCGACCTGGATGGAAAGAGGGGCTCAACTGATACACGCTGGCTCCCACCAGGGAGCTCAAGCCCACAATTTGAGCTCCATGCTTCCAAGCGATCCACCAGCAAGTGGGCTCGCCGTTTCCATGTTACAAGATGCTCCTCGCCGAGAGTCGTCTACTGTAGGTCTGTCTAGATGCCATGGTGAAGCAGATCGCGGCTACTATACCGTTCGGTATATGCTCCAATCCCTGATCATGCCGCGAGTTCTCGAGCAAGGCCACGCATGACAGCGTCTGTTCTTCGAATCCGAGCGGCCTCTATGGAGAAGTGTCTCCAATCAGTAAAGCCGAAGTCGGACTATGGCTAAAGTGGATTGCTAATCATGCTCGTCTACCTATTTTCACACGCCGTGGTTCCAGCTCATCGCCAAGTCATGCGACAAGATGCGCATGATGACTCTTCTTTCGCCGCCAGTAATTGACATTTGGCACTCACCCTCACCATGCCCCATCAAGGTTCTTGTCCCCAAAGACCTCTTTTAGCGTTATCCTACGTATCATGTATCATGAAGCTTTGACCGTACCGCCGAATGCGTCGTCTTGGACGGAGCTCGCGGCCAACCTCCATCTGCGGCTTAACCCAGCCGGCCCGATGCGCTTCACCGTGCTCGCCTACAGCGAGACACGGCACGGACCCCGGCTTTGCCGGTTCTCGCTGCCACGGCCTCGCCTTCCACTGTCGACAAGGGCCTCTGCTTGCAGTCGCGCTAGTCCCTGAGACAACGCTGCTCAACGCGGCTCTCAACACCAAACAACGTCGTCCGGCTCCGATGCCGCATATCACTCTCGAATCCCTGACTCAGTACCTTGTGGGTGTAGCAGACGTCGAGATGCACACGTCATCCGAGAATGTGCGACGTGCCTCTGGGTGTTGCCGCTGCCGCTCGGAATTCCAATATGGCCAGTGTGTGCAGTCGTAAAGCCTGCCTTACTACTTTTACCGAGTGTCATGAACTCAGCGTACTCTCGCATCTTGACCATGGCACGATATGAATAGCGGCTGATATCATCGTCGAACAGAGCTACCCATGGCGTCTTGCGAATTGGCAAATAATCACCTGCCAACGTGCGACTGACGTCAGCATGCAAAACGTGGATGTCAGATTGCGGGTGCCTTACTACATCCAGCCGAGCGACCACTGGAATTCCCCGGGCATCAATGAAATCGATCACGTAGCATGGCGGGCAATCACCCAAAAGTTGCCGTCGAAGTCCAGTCGCCATCCTCGTCAGCCCGGCGGAATTCGACGCCCTGTCCAAGGTAACCGGCCTCATCCCAGGCCTTCATCGTCGCTTCGTCGAAGGGACCCTGCGTCAGCCCGCCGTCTCGGCCGTCAGTCCACCGGAACATCCACATCGAGGTCCCGCCAGAAAGCTTCTCGCCATTCTCTCCGTCTGCGTTGACTGCAGGCTCAACCCACTCCTCACCAGCCTCGCGTCGGTACTCCCGAATGAGCAGCTCGCGTTCTTGATCGTAAACGTCCTCAAAATCTCGACTGAGTAGCTTGTCTGCGGCATCCGTTATGGCGTTGATCGACTCTTTGATCTGAGCTTGCACATGGTCTTCTGCGGTCTCAGCATCAACGTCCATGGCCCCGCCGTCCTTGTTCATCTTTTTGAGTTTCCACTTGGGGACTTTCTTTGGCCTTAACTGCTTCTTGCCCAGTCGTGCCAATGCCTCCAAAGGCGTCTCCGCCTTTTCTAGCTGCAGGATGAGGATCCTGAGTAGATCCGAGACTAGGACGCTGTCTTCTTCGAGGCGTTGCTGCCGAGCCTCGGACTCGCGCTTCTGATGTGCTTCGGCCGCCTTCTTCATATCTTTCTTGCTAACGCCTTCAAGCCACTTGTCGTGCACGGCATCAGGGTCCTCGGCCTTGCGGACGTAGTTGCCGTCCTGATCGAAACGGCCTTGATCCAACTCGGCCTTGAGGTTGAAAGCCTCGATTTGGGGAGCGTTGCGCTTCAAGCCGCCGGCTCCTACCTCTTGATCCAACCCCTCTTCCTGTATGGCAAGCTCGACATCGGCCTCATCGTCACTGCTCTCTCGCTCGTCCAGTTTGACGTGTCCCCCACTTTTACTCTCATCTTCTTGTCCTTGAATCTGCGTTGCATCTAGAAACTGCACATCTTTTCGCCTAGGCCCTGTAGGACCAGACTCTCCGTCGCCAGCCTCGTGCGGCACGCCATCATCGTCGACGGCAAACATATCGTCATCGTCATCGTCACCGTTTGCCACATCGCCTGGTTTCATAGAGCTATTGGCGTCGGATTCTTTGAGGCGGGCATCGTAGTTATCCAGCTGATCAAGGATATTGACGTTGTGGTCGTTGCGACCTGCGGCCTTTGCATTAAAGGTCTCGTTGTCCGAATCGCTGTCGTATCCGTCGAGGTTCACAGCGCCGCGCTTGGTAGCAGCGCTGCCACCTATCACATCGGCATCCAGAACTGCATCGTCTTCGCGCGCGTCTGGCGCAAGTTTCGACGGATTTCGAACATCGAATTTGACCCTCTTGTTGTCAGATTCGCTATCTTGGTTATGATGATGCGTGCGGGCAAAGGTCTCGCCTTCTCTCTTCGGCCTCGCAGCGGAGAATCGCGAGGCCATGTTGTATTTGCTTGCACAAAGGTTTTCCAATCGCTTAGAAGACGCGATTTGGGGTATAGATCGTGATGGAGCATTGAATCATGTTCAAGCAACAAATGGCCGCACTAAGTGACCTTGGGTGAGCTGTACGAAGAGCGGGTCGTGGCGTGCGAAATAGCGAAATGGTTCTTTTAGTACTGTACGTAGCGACTAAAAGCCCGGGAAGCGACATGGCTGCTGACTCAGTAGCGTACCCTTGTCGCAAGGCTTCGCCGTGGAGGAACTTCAAGCAAAGCTGATACAGAGTATACATGGCAAGTTCTCGTACACAGTGCTGATTCTTTCCCGCTGACAGCCGGCACTTTTGCACAAGCGTGCGTCATATGGAGCTGCCTCGCGCGGTGACTTGAGCCTCACTTCAACACCCCATGCCCGATCTTGAACCTCTTCCCTAACTATTACAACCCATTTCCTTCGCCTTTGGCCTTCGAATTCTCTGCCTTCGTCTTGAGCACCTATAAAAAGTGTGAGTGCCTGCTTACAGGACTTCTCGGGAAAGGCAAGCCTCGACGAGACTGCTCCAGTGGAGAGAACACGCACGCTTTCAGCTTTGGCCTCGACCACCATCGACTGTCACGCTTTTCACGACCATTTCGACGAACCACCATCTGTTACCGAGATCGGAATCGACACATCGATACATTTCTTAGAGATGGTAAAGGAGAAATATTCCCGCTCCTCTAGATCTCGCACTGACTAGCCCTAGTATTCCGGGTTCGGGGGGGGATACGACCCCAGCAACCCAGAACATATGTATAACCTGGCGCGACATGGCCGACGACCGGTCATTCAACGTTTTGACGAGTACTATCGATGTTACCCAGTCATCATGGCTCCAGGCTCAGAGCGGCCAGAACTCAACTACGGTTCGAAGATTATTCTACCACCGTCAGCCTTGGATAAAGTTTCCAAGCTTCACGTGCAGTGGCCTCTCCTGATGGAAATGATAAACGGCGAGAAGGGCCGACATTCCCATGCTGGCGTACTCGAGTTTATCGCTGAAGAAGGCAGAGCATACATACCGCAATGGGTTGGTGCCGTCCGAACTCTCCCTCATGCTGGTCGACAATTCTGACTAGCCTCCAGATGATGGTGACGCTTGGCATGGACGTGGGTGACATGATTCAGATTCGAACAACCTCCCTCGAGCTGGCCAAGCTGGTCAAGCTGCAGCCTCAGTCGGTTAACTTTCTCGAAATCAGTGATCCGAAGGCTGTCCTCGAGAGAGCTTTCAGGAACTTTGCCGCTCTTACCAAAGGCGACGTTTTCAACTTTGAATACAACGACGAAATTTTCGACGTGGCCGTCCTCGACGTGAAACCCGAGACTGACAAGATGGGCGTCTGCATGATCGAGACGGATGTGTCGGTCGACTTTGCTCCTCCCGTAGGCTACGTTGAACCGGAGAAGAAGAGTGGCACCAGTACTCCTCGCAGCACCCGCGGAGGGGTACCTGCCGGAGGAGTCTTGCATAGTCAAGGCACTATGGCCCAGGCAATCAACTACGGTTCCATAGCTCCGTCTGTTACGAGTACGCCAACCAACTTCCTTGGCGAGGGCCAGCGTCTCGCCAAAAAGGGCAGTAAGAACCCTACACCAAAGCCCGCTACACCTGTACCAGCGGATTCACCCTTGGCACCGAAGCGACGGACTGGAGCCCCTGTGCCTCTGAGACTGGCACCGAACAAGCTTTTCTTTGGGTACGAGCTGAAGCCGGTCAAGACAGATGAAGATAAGAAAAAGGAGAAGGAAGAGGTTAAGAAACCCCACTTTGCTGGTCAGGGACAGAGTCTACGGGGAACGGTCAAGAGAAAGGGTGAATCTGATGAGAAATCAAAGGCGCCTGACAAGAAAGGACCGGGAGAGGGGCATCGACTAGACGGTCGTCGACCACAATGAAGGGGCCGCACGCAGTCCCGGGATAGTCTCGCCGAGAGATTGCATACATCTTATCTTGCTTCGCAGGCAAATCTTTGATGCCCACTGGTAGACGCCTGATACAGGCTCGAGACTGGATGTTACAGCCTGTCATGCGAGGGATGAGAACAAATATAATGCAGGACACACCCTTCTCTTCACGGGAAGTGATCACTGTGGCAGATGCGTCTTCTTCAAGAGAGTTGCGAATTTTCGCTAGTATTCAGCTATGCTAGGGCAAGCATCGCAGACGAAACGGCCATCCAGCGGTTGAAAGTAATGCCGAAGAAGTCAAAATCACTGCGCATGGCGATATGACAACTGTTCCTTGCCCATGATCAAGCCATCCCTCGATCGCAAATGCCTCTCCCAGCAGTAGAAGCCTTTTGAGGCGTCAAGACTCCTTGGTAAGCCAGTTGTAGAAGGCCGTCTCGTCAAACTTGTCAGAGTTCCTGGTAGGGCCGAAAGAATCAGCAGATGTAAGACTGACGCGCCTTGCGACTTCAAATGGAGCGGGAAAGGGCATATTGTTACATCTTACTCGTCCTTGACATCCTTCACGTTGGTATTGTCTTCCTTCTTGACGGGCTCGGATTTCTCGCCCTTGATCTTCTTGAGAGGCGAACCGTTGGCAGCGGCGATGCCGTCGGTGTCGGACGCATCATGATCGTCTGCATCGTCGCCAGCGCAGCCCTTTTTGCCCCTGGGTGTCTTGCCAGCTGGGGTCTTGCGCTTGCTCGGGGTGGCTCCCGCACCCTTCTTCGGGGTAGCGGACGACATGATGTCCGTGAGGCCATCCTTGGTTTTGAAGTCCTTGAGCATCACCTTGGTGAAGTGTTGGCTGCACACGCGAACAAGTGTCAGTTGGAAATCAAGTGATGGGAAAACGAGGCAAGAGCTTACGATATGGCATCTTTCGTAAACGCGTATCCAATGGATTTCATGATCTCGTATGCAACAGGCCAGTTATAGGTGCCGCGACCTTCGGAGCTCTGGCCAGCAACGATGATTGCCATGCTCAGGTCTCGCTCGGCCTGAGGGTCCCATTTCTTATTTCCTTCACCTCCAGCCATGGCGAATAGATCCTGCAGTGCACAGGTGGTGGAAGAAGAGGCAAAGGAACGGCAAGATGGAGACTTCTGAGCAATAAGCGGGAATATAAGTGGGATGAGTAGGAAACGACGAGGAATCCTGAAGATGAGGAAGAGAGAAGAGAAGACGAGGTAGGTGAGAAAGTGAAGTGTGGAGTGAGATGGGAAATAGTTGGAAGGGAAACGAAGCGAGCTCTGACGCGTCAACGCGTTACAGTTGAGTTGCAGTTCAAAACATGCCAGAAGAAGTGAACAGAAGCAGCAAGCATGCTTGGTAGAGGACAGGAAACCCGGAACACACAGTCTTAGCAGTCCCTGGAAATCAACATCGGGAGGGAACTGGTAGGCTTGTTCTTTGGTAGAAATTTTGAAATGTGAACAGGTGACTTGACATATTAAGATGGCTACTCGATATGATTGTCGATTATACCTAAAGCTTGGGCCCGCTAGGCTGATAGAGAGACTGTTCTACGCGAAACCCCATATTGCCAGGTCCAAATCCGCGCAGACGAAAACCTTTCATCTTATAGCTTACCACATGCACCAACCAGCAGCTGCTGAAGCATCTCTGTAGGACGGATAGCGGCGTATGCCAACTGCGGATGCTACTATCATACAGTACCTTCTTGCATTCCCAGGAGAGACAATGGTACAAGGGACCATGAGGAACAGTCCTATCCTCACTATAATCAAGAAGAGCAGAGTTCGGACGTGGGTTCTGGATCATTCCCTTAGCTCTATTCGCCCGACGTTGAGACGGACCTGTTCAATAGCTGGGATGCTTGGCGTGGTTCCTATTGTCACTTTCCCTATATATTTCATTGCGAATGCATGACCATCATCACAATCAAATATATTCATTATCATTATAAACTCATATGAATTCCGGTTTATTGAAGGGGCGGGTCTCGGCAGTTGTTTGCCGGCTGCAAGGTGTGTCCAAGGCTTCAACTGGAAGATCATTCGGCCCAGATACTAGCCATGAGGTTCCACAGGAAGCCGAGAAGTAATGACGGGGGTAATGCAGGATCTACGTGTGAATGAATTGGTGAAACGGCCAGTCTCTCTCGGGCAATGTACTCAGTCTCAACCACGCACGGAACTCCATGTTTGCCTACTGCCGGCAACCGAGGCCGAGACGCGTTTGTACACAGGCGCGCGGCATTTAGTCGTAAGTCCTGGCAGAGGTGGTGCCCTAGAGGTTTTGATCGACTCAACTCGGATGATTTGAGATCATCGTCGTGTGGCACAATCCAAGATTCACACAGTCGCTTCGACGTGAACAGATTTATAGACAGACAAAAGAATAGCATGACCATACTTAAGCGCCTGATGTGATAGGTGTCACGTCCCGCCATCAACGAGGATTTAGAGATGTCATCATCTTTTTATTTGCCCATACTACTTTTCTGGGGGCCACAGAGCCCAAGTCTGATCTTTGTCCTGATGGCGGAAATTCGCGCCTTTATAAAGCGCGCAGCTGAACCACACCCCGTAGCCCGATTCCTGACCAAACGCCTCGCAGAAGGGACTGCTTTCCATCTGGTAGTCGTGGATATCGTGTCGTTCGTACATCGTTGGCCTCATGACCTCAGGTCAGAGATAAGGCCGGATGGTTCATTAGATCTCATGGAGATCGTCAAAGACCGCCTCACCTGCGAAAGGGCTTTCGGAAATGTTAGCAAAAGGGTGGAGGTGAATAGTTGGGCCTTTAACGTACGCCGGCTCATTTTTTTCCCGCTTCATCCGCTTGAAGTGGTTTTGCTTCAGCTCCTGCTCCTCATCGGAAGCCTCGTTCTTGAGGTTCTTGACCTCCTCCTCGTCATCGACGGGCGAGAGCTCCCTCTTCCCGCGCTTCGAGGGTGTCTTGCGCTGGCGCGGAGCTGCCGCCTTGCTTGGGGTCTTTTTGACTGGGGTGCCACCCTCGCTGGCCCCAGCGTTCGAGAAATCGCCGAGGTGGCGGTTCTTTCGAAGTTTCTGGATATGCTGACTGCAAAGAATAACGCGTCAGTATATTTTCAGGCATTCGTGTGAACTTGGGGGCGAAAGCACTTGATCGCGTCGTAGGAGTAGGAATAGCCTTGATCTTTCATTCGCTGAGTGATTTGCATGATGAGCGGCTTTCCCGGCCTGAGTTCATCGATAAAGGCGAACAGCAAGGCTTCGTGGGCTATAGCATCCCAGCCGCGTGCAGGCTTTGACATTGTGAAGGATGGTTTGGAAGTGTAGGAAGCGGATGGTTTGGAAGAAACACTTGCTCGAGTTTCAAAGAAGGAGAAAAGAGAAAGGATTGGTGATGGTGGTTGGGGAAGATGCAATTTCCAAAGCGATGTTTTGGGGAGCGAATGAAGAAGAGTCCGAGCGTCGGCCAGCTGCTGATGTAGTGGGGAGAAAAGGGAACAATGATTATCAGGCACTCTATGGTCCGCGGAGGAAAAGAGAGAGAAAAGTGCACCCTTGTGGGCATACCGGAGAGCACTCTCGCTAAAGGTGTAACCCATGGCGCCCAAGTCCGCCATGATCTTGGCGAAGTCGGCACTTGAAAAGTTGATATGCTGAAAGACGCAAATCAGAATATCATGATGGACCTCTGGGCCCCATCTCATAGTCTGACGGCTCATCTTGGGCTGGTAATTGCTTGTTGATGGATATCTTGTGCAAAGGTGGCGAGGGCGTGGTCTTGGAAGAACGGAAGGTTGATGTATTGGGAGAAAGAGAAAAAAAAGGAAGCTGGCTTGAGCAAAGGGAGAGAAGAGAAAGGGCAATGTTTGAAGAGAAGAAGCAGTCTAAGCTGGGCTGTTTGTGCAGCGAGGAAATCGTTCTTCGCAGACAGAACCAGGTTTCGCTTCGTCGGCACGCAACAAGGACGTGATTTGGCAAGAGACTTGAGAGGTGATGCCGACGGGCAACTAGCTTGATATTCAAAGCAGCGAAATCAATAGATATGAAACGAATCGTGCCATGCAAAAGAAAGAAACCGTCCAGCCTTACCGAATTGCCTCCCACGACGTCTCATGGCCGTTCTTGCGAAGCGCATCCTCGATGGCCTGCTTGTTTGCAGGGGTAAGCGCGCCGGCATGGTGTGCCGCCTCGTAAAGCATGAGCGCCACGTCGGCCAAGAAGACTGGATTCTGCCAGACGCCAGAAACGCCCTTGGGAGCCATGATTGAGAACCGCACGAGAAAGATGACGATATGAGTCGAGATTGCAAATATCCAGCGTGGGAAGTGTTGGCGCGAGAGCAAAGTGTCTATCTTAGTTTGCTGGATGTCAAAGGTGTGCGTCTGAGCACGGAAGTGACGAAGCAGGAAAACAAAGCAGACGCGTTTGCGGCTGGCACGGTGGATTCCAAAATTGATTTCGGGGGCGAGTTGAACCCAGCCATAGTCAACACGCTGACCCCTAGCTGTTCAGTGCGGTTCTGCACTGTAAATACCACATCGCGTCTGCTACATACACGACCAAGCAGCTATGTTAACGCTGCACACAAGATCCATTTTCCGAAACAAAAGGTCATCTCATGCCGTATGACAATGCTAGGCATTGCTCGAAAACATGCCGACAGTACTAATTGTAAAGACGAGCCCAAGTGCTAAATACTCTGGATAACATCGAGTTGACTCCAAAGGTACACACTTGATGACGGCATCCGGTCCAAACTGCGGCGACAAACCGGATGAAAGAGAGGAAACACAGGCGCCATGCGAATATCACGCTTCTCCATAGCTATCGAAGCTGCCCGGCGTCAGCTTCGCATCACAAGTGAGCAGACGGGATATCGGTACTCACTCTGGACCGTAATGGTCTGCGGCATTTGACCCGTTATGTGCCGCCAATGCCAGTACCGCCTCATCAAGACCATGGCCGTGCTCAGCAACTGATTCACATTCGGCATCTTGCGTTTCAAGCTTCAGGCGCTTGGCAGGGTGCTCATCCTTCTCTTGTAGTTGCGCTACCTGCGTGTCAGCGTCCATGGGACTCGCACTCTCTGCACCGTCGGCGTCTACATCGGCCTCAGCGGTATCTTCAACTTGTCTAGGAGGGCTTGGATAATGCACAGTCGTGGAGCCCAGCAAGACAGCCTCTGCGGCACCACTATGAAGGCCTGCTTCTGGCGTGGCAGAGACCTGCTCTCCATCACCCGTCCGTTCCGAAGATTGCTGCCGTGAACACTCCTGCAGTTGTTGCGATTCGGTTGGCATTACGACTGGTAAAGAACTCGGGGATTGTCCGGCATCTGCTTCGAAGAAATGTCCTGCCACGGCACCAGGAAACGCTCTCGGTGTAGAGGCCAGACCTTGGCCAGGCGAGGCAGTTGGATCAACGTCTGTCACTAGATCGGGATGCTCGGGCCCGCCCGGCTGTTGTTGCTGCTTCTTCGGCCGACCTCGACCTGGCCCTGGTCTTCTGGTTATAGGATCCACAGTCGGGTCGACACGTTTGGTGCTGTCCGGCGTTGACCCAGAACCATTGGCATCGGCCTTGTTCTGCGCCCGTCGGAGACCCTGGAAATGTTGCCTGAGAGACATCTTCGTCAATGAATGAGCACGCAACAGTTTGCGAGGCGAGTTATCGCGGACAAGGCCGCACGCCGACGGCAAGGCACAGACTTGAGTTCCAGGTCAAGCCCATCAAAGAGCATGTCTTCTATTCCGAGCTTTGGCGGCATTATCATGTTCGTGGGCCATCGTCCCGAATAGGACTCAATGATGTAATGAAAATACGAGGTGAGTCGGAGACTAAGCTTTGGGATCAAGAGCGATCGTGGGGGTAATTCGAAACCAAGCTCGGGGGCAGAGTACTCGACACGTCGGCTTGCGACAGACGCGGAGGGAAGACGCAGAGAACATGACCAACTTACCGACATCCCTCATTTGTGAAGCCGTAGCCAAGAGACCGCATGTGATTGCCAATCGTGGTCCATTCCGTGCCGCTTATAACACCAATATTCTTGACGGAGAGGATGGTAAAGAATAAATCTTTATCTGCGCGGTCGTTCCAATTCTTGTTGCTCATGGCCATGTTACCAAGTTGAGACGGTGGGCCGTCGACGACAGCCGGTCCGAGTCCCTCTTGGGTGGTGGAGGATAGGAACTGTTAAGGCCGTCGGCTGGATCAATCGCAAAATTGGTAGTGAGAGAGTAAGAAGTCTGGAGGGGGAGGCGGGAGCGGCAGCTTAGTGCACCACGGGGATTAACCATTGGCCCGCGCCCCCCCAGGTCCAGGGCGGAAGGTGGGGTGGGACACTCCTCTTAGGAGGGAGCAGCTGTGACAAGGGGAGAAAGCCGGAGGTTGGGACAAGCTTGATCCGATACGTACCCCCGGGAAGTACAGTAAGGTACCTCTGTGCACGGGAAGCTGCTGTGCAACGTCGGCTTCGGGCATGCGTCCAGAACGTACACCGCATCTCATTTTATTACTGGAGCAGATGGCCGGAAATGACTCTGTAGACGCGAATGCAGGCGTCGTTTTCGTCGCAACGAGTACAACAGACTCCTCGTGCATGTCGACACGTCTTGTAGATATACATACGTCCGCCGAAAATTAGTGACGTCGGTCGTAACGAATTTCTGAAGACTGATGAAAGGGATTAACCGAAGTTCTCACGCGGTTTAGCCGCTGCAGACACAGTATCGTAACTGTTCCTCTTGACAATCCATCCATTGCTCCCCGTAAGCGTTGAGATGACCCTCGCCGACCAGAATTGCGTCGTGTGAAGGTCTGTCAAAAATGGTCGAAGATGCGGCCGTGACCTCACTGTTATCTCCGATCCTGCATTCATTTATTCATGCTGGCTCCACGCATTCACGCATCCTGCGCTTCTTTC
This sequence comes from Hirsutella thompsonii MTCC6686, assembly GCA_000472125.2. Lineage (NCBI taxonomy): Eukaryota > Fungi > Ascomycota > Sordariomycetes > Hypocreales > Ophiocordycipitaceae > Hirsutella > Hirsutella thompsonii. The sequence continues at coordinate 256,442 of APKU01000052.1, forward strand.
CATATTGAAAGTTTGCCCTGATCCCTAGGAGTTATACCATAGAGGACCACCATACAGGTCGCTTTACTACGACCCGGTCACGACTTCTGCCCCTGCTTTAAAACCACCATTATTATTACTATCTGAATTATCGCAATAGCTCACCCCCAGGCCTGCAAATTAAGAAATCATTATATAGTAAGACCTAGAGGTATTTTAATAGGTTAATAGTTAGGTGACTATATATTTAGTTAGTAGAACTACTTAGGTTATATATTATCTTAATAATACGCTCTATAACTAGACGATTAGACTTCTTTTATATTACCTTTTAATTACTTAATATAATATATTAACTATTATAATAGAAATCTAATTACTCCGTTTAGTATATCCGGACGTATCTATATTAATATAGTTAGTACTTAAATATTAATAGAACTCTAATTAGTTCTTAAAATTTTATAAACTTAGATAAATAAAAAGATATATTAATAATTCTAAGTAATAGTATAATTTAAAAGGCTATACTTAATTTAATTAGGATATTTATTTTCTAAGAACTTAGGTTTAAAGTTAAATTTAATAAGTTACTCTTTTATTATTAATTATTATATATATAAACTTATAAGTATATAATATAAAAGATATTATTTTAATGAATTATTTTATAGTATTAAAGTAATAAATAACTAGCTAAAAACTAGAAACTAGATATTTATTTAAGTATTATAAGATATAAGGCTTAATACTAAAGATATATTAAATATCTTATATTAATAAATAAGGACTTAGCTATTATATATATATATATATATATATATTTCCTTTTAAAGAATAATATATTATAAATTTATTATATTATAAAAGATAGAAGTTATATTTAAACTCCTTATATTATAATATAATCCTAATTAGATATCTAATATTATACTTAATATAATATAAGAATAGAGATACTTATAAGAATAATAACTAAAATAAGAAAATAAGCGTTCTTTATATTAATATAAGTTGCTCTTTTAGTTTTATTATTTTCTTTTATTTTAAAGATATTTAAGTATTAAAATAGATAATTCTTTAAAAGACTTCTTTTAAACCCTTAAACTTAGAGATAATATAAGTTCTTTCTTTATTTTTCAGTTATTATATATAGAGTATTAATATAATATTACTTATTATATTCTATATTAATAAAATATTAAGTAATTAACCCTATCTACTATTAGCTATCTATAAAACCTTAGCTAAGCGGAGTTATAAGTTTTTAATAAAGAGGGTTTTTATTCTATAAAAACCTAATCTTAAATATTAAAGCCCTCTTTATATTTCTATATATTATACTTCTCTCTCTCTCTCTATATATATATATATATATATATATATATACTGTATATCTTGTTCCTTGGCATTGGCTGCTGTCGCTGAGCTTGAATTGTACTGTACTATACGAATAGCGTGGCATGTTTTTGTGTGGAATTGATGGGGTGGTTCGGTCAAGAGGCGCAACAAAACAAGTGGGGTTGGTTCTTTCTCAGCGTTCGCTTTGCTCGAGTACTTTTGTATTTTACGGCGGACTGAAAAAATTGAATGGAACCTCAGGACAAGCGAGCCTCCAGCACCGGAAACATAGCCTTCACAGCGACGCGTCTCAGCCAAGCCATCAAACGAAACATCCTAGTCAATCTTCGCAACCACTGCCAGCGCCGCTATTATGGCTGACGGACTTTCTTCCAGGTCATCAGAAGATACGTCAGAGGCCTCGAGCGACAGTGGCTGGCTTGATATGGAGCCCGATGAGGAAAACGATGCCGTGACTTCGTTATTTGACTCGAAGACGTTCCAATCTCTTGACCAAATGCTTCTACACTGCAAACAGCATCGCAATTTCGACCTGGAAGCCAATGTCCGGCGATTGCAGCTCGACTTCCTCGGTGCTGTGAAGCTGGTCAACTTTATCCGGCACAGTGTCAAGCATGGCCAAGAGCTTCCCCCAATTATTTCTCTAAGCGATATAGACGATGATGTCTACCTGAAGCCAGTTCTTGCGAACGACGCCGTGCTCTTCTCCTTGGGTGACGTACTTGAAGCCAATGATGAGGTCGCAGTCGCCGAAGATGAGCAGACAAAGACTCTTCTCGCCCGTAACAGAGAACTCGAGGCCGAGCTGGAATCGTTGCAGACCAGTTTTGCGAGCTATCGCCTCAGAGTACAGCAGACATTGGACCAACGGTGGGGTACGGACACTGACCTTGATTCGGCGCCCGCTGGCCATCCCAAGGCTGCTCGGCGGAAAGATGGGGGCGACTACTACTTCGAGTCCTATGCAGCTCATGGTATGAGTCTCTTTGTTCAATTCCCTCTGGAACCACCATTTATCTGTACGATGACTGACATGGAACGGAAGAAATTCACGAGACTATGCTCAAGGATCAGATCCGTACAGATGCCTATCGTGACTTCATATACGGGAATAAGGCCATCTTCAAAGGCAAGACAGTCCTCGATATCGGCTGTGGCACAGGTAAGTTCCAGATCGTTGACGTGCGACGTCTTGATCCGAGGCGCTGTAACCTCTCTCCCCTCCCCCTTCTCCTTTGTTCTGTCTACATTCCGCTTCTGACGGTTACGCCTTCTCGTTGGTCGGGCTTTGTTCCATGCAGGTATTTTGAGCATGTTTTGCGCTAAAGCTGGAGCGGCTCAAGTCATCGCAGTTGATAAATCAGACATCATCGACAAAGCGCGTGAGAATGTCTTCAACAATGGGCTTTCTAACACCATTACCTGTCTTCGAGGAGCCATCGAGGATGTACAGCTGCCTGTCGACAAAGTTGACATCATAGTAAGCGAATGGATGGGCTACTGCTTGCTCTATGAGGCTATGCTGCCGAGTGTTCTATACGCTAGAGACAAGTACCTCAAACCGGATGGTATTTTGGTGCCCAGCTCGGCTACCCTGAGGCTTGCACCACTCGAAGACCAAGATTTTGTGTCGGATCAGATTTCATACTGGCGGGACGTCTACGGGTTCGACATGAAAGCGATGCAGGCGGGCCTGTACGAAGAGGTTCGCATTGAGTCGATGCCGAGAAGATCAATCTGTGGAACGGCTTTCGCCTTCAAGACGTTCGATCTCCACACCATCCGGGAAGAAGACTTAGTGTTCACCGCAACCTGGGAGTCCGTTCTCACCAGGGACGTCGACCGCATCGATGGATTTCTCATCTGGTTCGACATGTACTTCGGCACGTCCCGTCACGAGCCTCCGCCCGCGCCAATGACGACACCAGAACGATTCAACAAATTAAAGCCTGGAAATATCGCATTCACAACGGGGCCTGACAACACTGTGACACACTGGAAGCAGGGGCTGCTCCTCACCAAACCATGCACATCGTTGTCCAGGCCGCCACAACAAAGTCATGTTTCTGGCAGCGTAACTTTCTCGGCTTTAGAAGAGAACTGTCGTGCGCTTAAGATCGAAGGCTCATGGGCGATTGCGGACCAGAAGGGTGGCCAGTCGTGGGAGCTGAAATAGCTCGACTGATCAAGATCAGCCCCCCCATCGACGTCCATCCACTTCACACTGTCGATATGGACTGTTGACCCCGCGGCCGCAAAGTCAAATATCTATCTCTAGAAATGGGGGACTTCAAGGCCCTGTAAAATGAGATTCGCGATACTGAGAAAACCTTCGCCGAGGATAAAGCCCTGCCAGCGAGTCAGTTGCTGGTGTACGTCGACGGAGTGATGTATTCTTACAGATGCGAGAATGATAAGAGGCGTGCTCGACCGTCGTTTCAAGCGTACCCAATACCAGGCGAAAAGTCCCCCGATGGCACGAGCTAGAGTGAAGGACGGAACGTTATACATGCCTGTTCTATGTCAGCAGCAACGGAGCCTCATCGCGGCTTCGGAACTTACCAACAGCTACCGCTATGCCTCCGGGTACCCAAGATCTCCATGCTTTGCCAATGTAAATGGTCCTGGCCATGGTTGTGAGTGCAAACAGCAATCCCGCACCTGCTGCCCATTCTTTGGCCATGGGCGGCAGCCCCTGGCCTGTGACGAGACGTGCAGTAAAGATCCAGACATACGCTGTCGGGACTTGGAATATGTCGCCTGGGATGGTATAAACCCTGGTGAGTGAATCTAGTCAGTTTTGCACCATACAGGCATATAGTGCATCGTGGAGACGATTCGGGGACAGAGCTCAACAAAAACCCACATAGTATAGACACGATACAGAAGAGCGCTCACAATCGCGCCGGCAGTGGCACCGATAACTTGGCCCCAGAACTGGGCCTTGGGAGCTGCACCAAGAAGATGGCCTGTCTTGAGGTCCTGCATGAGATCCCCGGCCTGCAACGCACCCTATACTCGCGCGTAAGCTCGAGGCCCTTGAGAATACGCCGCACTTGCTTGATAGATAAGGTGCACTTACAGCCTCTGACTATGAACGACCCCGCATGGTGCATTAGCAAACAGGACACCGCCTAATTTGGAAAGAGGCATCCGAAACTCACGACGGCACCAGCAATCAGGTTAATGAGGACGCTGGCTTTGTTCGACTGGGGGATGATGAGCGCGAAGAAGAGCTGAGCCAGCTTGCTGATGCCAGACACCGGGTTTAGGTCCGTCTCGCCCAGGGCTCGTACACCCATGATGCTCAGGATCAATGCCATGACGACAGCGATGGCAGTTGCGTAAAGAGGAACCAGGCTACCGAAAACAGCGCGTATCGCTAGAACGCAGAGCAAAATTGACGACAAGAGCCCGATGGTCACCACACGATTGCCAGTCTGTTGGTCGTGTGGAGCATCGATCAAGGACAGCTCATCCCTATGCACGGGAAACGGCGAGGTTTCCCGACTGCGGTCTTCCATGTCACCGCTTTCTTGAGCCGGCACGATGGTGTACTGATGACGTGGTTGTCGTCGCAAGAGACTCTTAATGCCGTCCGCCCAGTAACACCGGCACCAAGACTGGAGCCGCGGCTGAAGCAGAGAACGGAGTGCAATGTATCCGAGACTGACAATGGCGTCAACCAGCATTATGGCCAGTGAAATCCAGACGATCCAGCCCTTGCTACCATGCTCCCAGTCGTTAACCGGGCCGGGCGCCCACCCTCTCGACTTGGCCAAAGGGCTGAGCAGACCCCACCCTACAACAGCTCCGAGGGTCATGTGAAGCGTCGTTTCGGCACCCATGATGATGCCCTGTCCAACATAAGCCAGACTAGGGTTGAGTGTCCAGAGCCAGCTCTGGGCCGCGACTGAGCCGAAGATGGGAAGACTGCGAAGAATGGGGAAGAAGTAGGTGCAGATGGTTAGGAAACCAGAGAAACAAAACGACAAGACCAAGGTCCGCATATTCGAAGTCCACTCCGCCCTTTGCTGTTGCGTGTACTGCTGAGCATCCGGATCAGACGCTACGCTGTTGGCTTCTTCTGGCGGTTGCGGCGCAACACGGGGTGCCAGACTGGCAAACCCGTCTCGTGACACATCATCAAGTGTCTTTGCGCTGGCCGAGGGCTGGGCCTGACCGTGGAGGACGGAAATAAGGACAGCGGTACTGAATCCACTGGGAAACTTGAGTTGTTCCCGAATGATGACCTGCCGTCGCCTTGATAAATACCCACGATGGAGCAGTATATTAGTCAATGCGCAAGCGACAAGTCTGGGACAGACGTGTTGGCCCAATTTCTCAAGGTCAAGGATGTCATGAAGGACAGGCGGGAGCTCTCACAGAGGCACGGCAAATACGACGCCAAAGTAGCAAAGGCCCAGTGACCAGATGATGAGCTGTGACACGCTCAGAGAGAGTGGACCCAGCTCGTCCGGCTCTAGCAGGTAGTTCATTGCCGGCATCTAGTCGACCCTTGCAGGTCAGCACTCACGAATGCTGGTGAGGGTAAAGATGGGGGTCAGGGCGAACGTGAAGCAGATGGAAAGCGACTAACGACTCCGACGAGGCCACAGCCCAGGGGCATTATGGCCATGCCGCAGGCCACACTCTGCAAAAAGACGTTCTCGACGGGCGTGAAGGGGAATTTGAGATGACCGTGTAGCATTTTGAATATGCCGAAACCCATGAGGCTTGCGGGCATCGACATGACAGACACCCATCCTGTCTGGAGGCCAAAGTAGACATTGGCGGCGCAGATGACGGTGCCGACTGCCAGTCCGACAATCACGCTGCGCGTGGTGAAGTGTCGCCCCGGAGGCAAAGTCAGCTCGACCGGCGCAGGCTCCATAGAGGGAGGCGGTGCGGGAAGCATATGATGCTGGTTGGAATGCGTGGCATGTAGAAGTGCTATCCGAGTCCATAGACGACTTGATTCATCGGTAAGGTTAATTCCTCCGTATAGAGTAGCATATAGCGTACCTATAACCGACCAACCAGTCGCCGGCTATAGTACCGCATTTATAATATTACGGGGTGCCCCGACTAGTCGACTTTTTTATTACGATTATAAATATTATTAAATTATATCTTTAGAATAATATAATAAATCTAAATTAATTCTAATTAACTTTCTAGATCCTATATTTATTATAAACTTAATTATATTATATTAATTATTAAATATTTTAAGTAACCTACTACTTACTTTATTATATACTTTAAGATATATAGTAGCTTAATCGGCTATAATCTTAGCCTTAATAATATTATTAACTAATAGTATTATATTATTAAGGTTCTTTTTAACTTTCTTTTTACTTTATAGCCTTTAAATAATAGATTCTTTAATTATAATAATATTATAAAAAAGTCTTTAAAACTAAAAGTACTTTTTAGTCTTTTTATTTAAAACTTATATCTAATATTAATAACCTTTATAAATAAGATTAATATCTATAATAGGTATATATTATAAGTAAAATTAAATCTAATTTTATACCTAATCTTAAGATATTAAAATACCTTAAGGTAGGATAATCTCTAAAGGTATAAGAGGGTATAAGGGATAGGGATTAAATATACTCTTTAAGTAAGGACTTAATTTAAGCTAATACTAAAAGTAAATAGCCTCTTTTCTCCTTAATATATAACTATTTAAGGTTTATAATAAAGAGAATTATATTATAATTAAGCTCGCTTATTATTTTAGCTAAATAAAGTAACTAACTAATAGGTATATATTAAATTTAAATATATTATCCTTAAAGATATCCTTTAATATATATAAGCGGTTTTTATTAACTATATAATAGCTTAGAATTAGACCTAAAGAAATATTAAACTATAACTCTATATAATATAAGAGAGAGAGATTATATTACTCTAGCTAGCTTTTCTAGCTTTAGTTTACTTATATTATTATTTAGAAAAAGAAACCTAAGTCTTAAAGGAAAAACCTTCGCTTTATATTTATTTATCTAGTACTACTTTTACTATATATTTGCCTTATTATTATAATAGGTTATATTCTCGCGCTAGCTTAATATCTCTTATTAATAGCCTATTAAAGGATCTTATTTACCTTAAGATATTTAAGCTTATATATAATATTTATTTTTAATATATTATTAATATACCTTTTATATATTAGCCTAAATATTAATAGGTTTATATTTAGCTTATTAGCCTTTAATAGCTTAATTATAAATAAGATAGCGCTTTATATATATTTTATAATTACTTTTTTAATATTTTATTATTAAGGCTAATATAGCCTTTATTATTATATTTCCGCTTTAATTATTTCTATCTTTATTTTTAGCTTTAAACCTTTTATTACTTTATATTCTATTAGCTATTATTTATTATACTTTTTTTTAATTATAAAAAGGCGCTTTCCTTTTTTCTATCTATCCTATTTCTTTCTTTTATATATTATACTTTAATATAAGTTCTTTATTTTCCTTTTTATCTTATTTTAGCGCGCCTATATTAAGCCGGCTATATTATATTATTATTACTCGGCTAGCTAACTAGCTAACTAATAAGCTACCTATTTATATTATTATTTTATCCTTATCCTACCCTTACTATAAGTTTACCTTATTATTACCTTACTATTAGCTATAGCTAATAATAATAATAATAATAATATTAGCCCCGCTTTATTATATATTACCGCCTTTAGCCTACCTTAAGACGCTAATATTATTAATATAATAAATATATTTTACCCTTATAGTAAGGTTAATATTAATTTACTATATAGATTAGCTATCCTCGCGATATCCCTTATATACCTTATATATAGTATATCTATAATTATAATATAGTTTAGTATTATAATCTAATTAATATATCTTTAATCCTCTTTTATTATAATATTAAGGCGCTAATAGCTTAAATAGCTAAAATTAATCTAAAATATACCGCCTATATATACTTATATAATATATATAAAAATATAAATCGCTTTACTTTTATTATACCTTTAGTATATTAATAGGCTTAGATTACTGCTCTTAAGGCTATTAAAGTAGCTAGACTTTTATCTTTTATATCTACTTTATCGGATTTTATAAATATATTTAATCTATTATCGGTATAATATTATATTAATTATATTTAGCCCGATAATTAATTTACTAAGCTAAGCTAGGTAGCTATATATATTATTTAAGAGTTCTACCGTAGTATTATTATTACCGCTTTAACCTCGCGCTAATAACGCGTTATTATTACTATTAACCCCTTATCTTTAATACCCGCTCTTATAGTATTTATATTATATAAGTAAGGTAGTAGCGCTTTATTATCGGTCCTTTAAAATATTATTATTATAATAAAGGATATAGCTAATCTCTTTAAGAAGATTTAAGATAAATTATATTTATTTTAGTATACCTTTAGTATTTTAGTAGCTTATTTTTATAGTAAGGGCGCTATAATAGAGGACCGCCCTTAAGATAAGGAAGTAGAGATAGAGGATATTAAAAGGGGGGGATTAAAGGATATAAAATAGCTAAGGCGGCTTTACCGCTCCTATAAGGGGAGACCGCCTTACTAGCGCTAGGCCTATAGGCTAGAAAATTAAAATCTTAATTCTTTACTTTATTAGCCTATTTTATAATAATTATATATCTATATTATATTATTATTATTATTATATTCTTTTTTTATATATTTCTATTTAAAGATATTATTTTAATAAAATAAAATAGGTAATATTAAAGGAATTAATATATAAGTATTTAAGCTAAGCTAAAGCGGTTTAAGGCCGAGTTTAATATAGCTATAATATATAGAATCTTTATTTAGCGTTTTATAATCTCTAATATATCTTTATAATTAAAGAAGATATACTTTAAGGTTTTTATTTTATTACTATATTAATAAAATAATATTATCGTTTTAAGGATACCCTATTTATAAAAGAAATTATTAAGACCGATTTTACCTATATATATCTAGATAAAGGGTAAGCTTTTATACTTTCGAAGTCCTTTATAATATTTAAGGGTTCCCTTAATATTATAATTAGGTAGGTAATAGTCTATTAGATTAAGGTAGCCCTTTAAGCGCTTAATCCTTAAGATAGCTATACCCTATTTCTATTTTTTAATTTATTCTGCTTTTATTACCTCTTTATATTACTTATTTAAGGTAATTAGGTCTATTAGTTCTATTTATAGCTTAAATAGATTTCTTATTAGCTATCTTAATCTACTTTTAATTATTATTTAAGCTATCTTATATATAGCTTAAAGTAGCCTTAATAGCCCTATAGCCTTAATTTAAGTTTTAAATATATAACGTAGGCACCCGGCTAGTCGACTATACCCCTAAACCGACCTAGTTTTCCACTAAAATTCTAGATTTTTAGATCCTTACTAAAACGCCCTATTTTTAGAGAAATATCTCTAGGATTTTAAAGGCTTATACTTTAATAGTAGAATAGCTTAAGTCTAGAGTATAATTTTTTTTTAACTTATATAAGATATATTAAATAATTATTAAAGATAGATAAATTTCTATAAGATATATTAAATAATTATTAAATATAGATAAATTTCTATAAGTATCTTTCCTAATAAATTATTCGGAAAGATACTTAATCGTATTCTTTAGATTATAAATCAAATAAAATTATTAAAATATTAGAGAAAATATATCTTAGCATATAAAGAGGTAATAAGGCTAAATTTCATTTTTTTTATTTCTTACCCTTTTAATAGCTTTATAAATACTTTAGGCTAATTTTTTCTTAATATAAAGTCCCTTTATATAGTTATATACTAAATAAAATAGGTAATATTATAAAAAAATTACCCTTATTAGGAGAATCCTTTTATCTATATAAAAAGAGTTTTTAAAAAAAATTCCTATTTTATATAAGTTTATATCTAAAGAAAGCTTATTAAGTATTTTCTAATATAAATTACTAATAAAGATACTTATATCTTTTAGACTTTATATATAGCTTTATATTATATTTCTAGAGCTATAAATAGAAATATAAGCGGTTTTACTATTAAAGTATAAGTATTAAAAGTCCTAGCTATTTTCTTCTAAATTAGGCTCTAAAGCAGGGATCTAAAAATCTAGAATTTTAATGGAAAACTTAGTCGGTTTCGGGGTATAGTCGACTAGCCGGGTGCCCACGTTATACTTTAATATTAAGGTAAAGGTCGATTAATATAATTATTATTTTAATCTTTAAGCTATAGACTAAAATAGCTTAATATACCCTTATTATAATATATAGGTATTCTAACTACGCCTTTATAAGCGCTTTTATAATACTATAAAATAGACCGCTTATTACTATTAAGGTATAAAAGGTTAATATTTTATATAAAATTAAGCTTTTAATTACCTTTAAGTAGATCTCTCTCGCGCGGGCGATCCGGTAGCCCTATATTAATACCGCGAGGGCGGTTAATACGATAGTTTACCTTTTAAGCTTAACTCGAACTTCCTTTAGGTAGGCGGATTAATTTAGTTTTCGGTTAAATTAGACTCTTAAGAACTTAATACTCTTATAGGGTATAATTATAGCGGTTCTTAGCTATATTCGGCGTATTAGCGGTTTATAGGTATAGCTAAAGTAGATTAACTCGCTCTTATCTAGTTCGAATTATACCCTATATACTCGATATAATAATACTTTAAGATCGAGCTATAAATAAGGCGCTAATAGTATAAATTTCTTAATACTTTAATAACTTTAAATAATTAAGATATTTTATAAAAATATATAAAAGACCTTTAAATTAATTAAAATAGTATTTTAATATTAACCCGCCTTTAATATAATTATAATCTAAAAACTAATAATAAATAAAAGAATATAAGCTTTAACTTACCTTAATAGAAAATACTATACTTTAATTTTCTTTAATAGGTATATAGCAATATATATCTATAAGTAATATAATAATATAATATAAAAGCTTTAAAAAGGTAAAAACTAATATTTAATTACTTTTTAAGATATAGAATTAATTATTTAATTAATTTATATCCTAAATATAAATAAGGATAACTTAAGTAATCTAATTTAAGAGATTATTATATTAATATAATAAGGGCTATATATAATTATTAGCGATTTAATATATATTACCCCTTTTAATATTAATTTAAGAAGATATTTTATAATATTAATAAATTATTTATATTAATAGATTAACTCCGCTCTATATTATTTATACTTTTAAGAATAATAATAAAAATAAAAAGACCCTATAAAAAAAGTAATATAATTAACCTCTATTAAATAGATAAAACCGTAAAGGTTAAATATAAAGAAATAATAGGATTTATAGGCTTTAATAATATAATATAGTAAGTTTATATCGAGACTATTATATTTCTAACCCTTTAAAACTAAAAAAGCTTACTTTTAATCTAAAGACTTTTAGATATAAAAGCTATAAGAGAGGAGGTAATATATTACTTTTATATCGATATTACCCTATTAATACCTTATAGCTAAAACAAAATTAATAACTTTATAAATTAAATAGTCTAAATATTAATTAAGGTAATAAAAGTATTAACTCTTTAAGTAAAGTAAGGCGGCTTTAATAAAAGGCTAAAGTAATAAATACTTAAAATCTAAAAAGTAAAAAGAAAAATAAAAAAGCTAAAAGGATCTACTTAAGAATATATAACTTAATCTATTAAAAATATTAATATAAAGTAATAATAAAATAAGCCTAAATTATAAAGTAAGTATAATAATAAATATAAAAAGAATACCTAAAAGAAATCTTTTATTTAATAAAAGACCTTTAAAGGATAAAGAGATAAGTAAGATTTTATAGCGATTAACCCCTATTAGCTAGCTATATCCCGCCCTTAACTAATATTAATAATAACCTGCTATTAGCTAAATAAGATTAAAATAAATATAGTTATAATATCGTAATAAATCTATTATAGAAATATAATAATTTAAAAAGCTAAAGGATAAATAGAGAGAGAGAGATTATATTACCCTAGCTAGCTTTTCTAGCCTTAGTTTACCTATACCACTACTTAAAAAAGGAAACTTAAGTCCTAAAGGAAAAACCTTTACCTTATATTTACCTATATTATACTGCCTTCGCTATATATTTACTTTATTATTATAATAAGTTATATTTTCGTACTAGCTTAATACCTCTTATTAAAGGCCTATTAAAGGATTTTACTTACCTTAAGATATCTAAGCTTATAGATACTACCTACCTATAATATATTATTAGCGCGCTTATTATATAATAGCCTAAATATTAATAGGTTTATATTTAGCCTATTAGCTTTTATTAGCTCGGATATAAATAAGGTAGTATCCTATATATACCTTATAGTTACCCCTTTAATACTTTATTATTAAAACTATTATAGCTTCCGCTATTATATTCCCGCTTTAAATACTTCTATCTTTACTTTTAGCCTTAAGCCCTTTATTACTTCTTATTCTATTAGCTATTATTTATTATATTTCTTTTTAAATTATAAAAAAGCGCTTTCCTTTTATCCTTTTATCCTTCTCTCTTTTTTTTCTTTATATTATATTTTAAAGTAAATACTTTATCCTCCTTTTAGCTTATATTAGCGCGCTAGCTTTAGGCTTGCTATATTACGCTATTACTACTTAGCTAGCTAACCGGCTAATTAATAAGCTACCTATTTATATTATCGCTTTATCTTTATATTATCCCTATTATAACCTTATCTTATTATCGCCTTACTATTAGCTATAATTAATAATAATAATAATAATATTAGCCCCGCTTTATTATATATTACTGCTTTTAGCTTACCTTAAGATACTTTAACGGGGAAGAAAACCTAAAGCCTAGCAGCGAGTACTTATCTAGCGTTATAATAGGTATCCTACTATAGGAGGGGATAGCTTTATTTTTCCTAGCTTACTAATATATATAAAGGTATATAATAATATAATTAGATAGTCCTTTTATAAGAAGAGTATTAATTATACTCTTTAAGCGCGTAGAGGTAACTTTAATAATAATAATAATATAATAGCTTTATTATAAAAAAGGGGGAAAATATATTAAGTATCCGATTAGAATTAATCTAAATATCTAAATAATTAAAGAAAAGAATAAATAAAGGGAAGAATTCTTATTTATTTAATTAGATATTCCTTAATATCTAATTGCTTTTTTTATCTATAGTATATTATTATACTTTTTCCTTTTTTCCTTAGAAGATAATATAATATTATATAGTATTATTCTCCTACCTTAGATAACTCTTTATCTCTTTTCCTTCTTTCCTTTAGGAAAGGCCTAATAAACCCGCTAAAAAGCTCCTTAGCGGCGATAATATAGAGTAATACTTCCGAAGGTAAATAACTATTAAGCTTATAATAAGTATTAGCGCTTAAATAGAGGGCCTTTCTTATTATTATATCTATTATTTATCCTTCTCGTTAAGATATCTCTTTATTCTTTCTACTAAATAGTTATAGCTTCTTCCTTTATAACCGTTATTATAAAACGCTTTATTATAGCCTTATAGATCTAATCCTATATTATAATATTTATTAATTTAGATAGGTAAAGAGAAATAAAAATATTAATAAGGGCGAGCTAAGGTATTATTTTTAGGATTATAAGGTATTTTAATAAGCTATCCTAAATATTTATAATTTTAGCTATAATTTTTAATATCTTATTAATTATTTAGTTATAATAAGTCTCTTTAATATTTAAATAGTTTTTATATTATATAATCTTACTTTAAATATAATAGGGAACTTTAGCGGTATCCTTAAATCGGATTATTAATATATCGGATTAGCTAATCGTATTATTAATTCTCTTTTTTCTTTTATTACTTTTTAGAGTCTTTAGCTTTTAATTAGATATTTTCTAACCTTATCCTAGGGTTATAGCTTTTATAATTAGTAAAAAAAAGGGGTCTTAAGTATCTAATTTAAACCTATTATTTTACTCGATCGTTAAGGGGTTATAGGAGGTAATATAAAATTAATATCTTTATAATTAGATAGTCTCTTTTATTTAGGTATTCTTAGAGTCTTTAGTTCCTTAGGAAGTCTCGCCTAAGGTTCCTTTAATATAAATAAAGCTTAAAAAGCTATTTATTTAGGCGTTTATTTTAAAAAGATATTCCTTAAAGTATTACTAATAGCCGCTATTAGGAATAATAATATAGATAATAGTAATATTAAACTTTCTTTAGAAAGTAGGGAATTTAATCTTAATAAAATTAATAAAGCTAGCTTAAGTATAGCTTACCTAATATCTTATGTTTCCGGCTTAAGCCTAAAGGGTATATAGATTTAGGGTCTTTCTAAAGGAAAAGTTCTTCTATATAGAAACTAATATAAAGTATTAATAAGGATTAAAGAAAACCCTTTTAAACTTATATAGTAAGCTTTAAGATTTAAGAAATCTAAATAATCTATTTAAAGCTTATTCTTTATAGCTTAGATATTATCGAATAAAAATAGTTAATATTTTTTTAGGTTATTATCGAATAATATAATATTATAGTAAAAGCTTAACTTATTAGCTATTATTCCTATTAAGAGTTATAAAACTCTTTATAGTATTTAATCGTATAAGTTATATATTATTACCCTTTCTATCGGATAGAGAAGGTATTAATCCTTAAATCTATAGTCCTTTAAGGGTTCTTTAAAGATTACCTTTAAGGATATTTAATTTAAATCGCTTATATTAAGTTATTTAATATT